>PVKU01015195.1:0-19340 GCA_004027475.1 Anoura caudifer | reverse complement strand
TTTTTTTTTTTTTTTTTTTTTTTTTTTTTTTTTTTTTTTTTTTACCGTAGATTTGCTTGTAAGCAGATAAAGCACCATGATGATGTCACTAGGCGACAGGAATTTTTAGCTCCATTATTGTGTTATGGGACCACTGTTCATGCAGTCTGTCATTGGCCTTAATGGCAGATGTGGTACATGACTGTATGTGTTGGTCTTTGTAATTTTATTGTATTTGTTGTTTTTAAATGTGTGTTGGACATTAATCTGTTTGCTCCTGAGTGAACTTCACTGAACCTAAATTTGATGATGTTCTTGCATTAAGAGTTGAGGAGGAGCTGACACCTGAGCCAACCATCTCTCACTTTAGCTGAGAGGCCCCTATACTCCGGAGAGGGTGTGATCTGACAGATGTCAAACCGCTGTCCTCTCCCCTGTCGGGGACAGCAGTGTATCCCAGACCCATTTAATTGGGTTTCCTGGCTATATTTGCCTTATCCTTTTTATTGGTCTGGAAGTCTATAAGAATCTAGATATTTCTCAGTATCCCTCCATAACCCTGTCTAGAAAGTCAATAAAATAATATGAATATGGATTTACTTTTCATATACATTAGGCTGTCTCACTTTTGGCAGAGTTCACATTTGGGGCTGAAATTCTTCATTCTGGGACTCTCCTGTCCATTCCTTCTGGGACATTGGGCAGCATCCTTGGCCTCTGTCCACTAGATGCCAGTAGCACCCACCCAACCCCAGGCTGTGACAACCAAAAATGTCTCCAGGCACTGCCAAATGACCTTGGGGAGTGAGGGGATCACCTGTAGTTGGAGACCACTCATATGCACTCATCTGACAATGGTAGGGAAACATATTTTGAATGGGAACTGTTGGTTGGATTGAACTAGGTGTTCGAATGGAGAATATTTTAATTCCAGTAGAGGCAAATATTTTAATTCTTACAGAAGTAAATATGCCATTATCAAAATGCAGCAAATGTCTATTCTTTTTGTTCTTACAAGATCATTAAATATTAGAAATTAAATTTTGATAGCCTGTCTTACTTGACAACATTAATACATTTAGTTTTTCATCTTTAAAGTGGGGGTGATGATGGCACCTACCTTAGGGCTGCATGAGACTTACAAAGTGGCTTTTATTTTACCTAGAAGCTCTCATTCATGTTAATGAATGTTATCAACAAAGAATCAGGTCAGGTTAATGAATTATTTAAATTATAGAAACACATACACACACAATTACTTATTTTTAAAAAACTTCACATCTTAATATCTTCTTACTACCAGAATTGATAAAGTTTCACCACCTTGCCCTGGAGAAACCCCTCCAAATCTGACTAGAATGAGTCCAGGCTGATGGCCCCCAGTTTATGGACAGCCACTCACTCCAGGGCTCTCGGGCCAGCCGGAGAAGCTGTTCCTGAAGGGAAGGCTGGGTTTCTGGCCAGCCACAACTTCCACCAGTCTCTCACGCCTCTCAAGTTCTCTTTTCCCTCAAGGCTGGAGAGTTGTTACTGTGCTAGGGAGGAGGGCGGCCCAAGATCACCCGGGATGAAAGGACAGCTCCCAGGCCTCAGCACAGTCGTGCTCCTGCCTGTACTTTCTTACACTGAGGGATATGGAGCCAAGTCAGCAGGGAAAAGGCCCTGAGGGAAGTTAGAGGCAACCAGGTGCAAACTTCCTGGCGTCCTTTCCCATCGGGGTCGCACGGGCGGGCGTGGTTCCTCCAGCAACAAGGGTGTCCCCATGTGAAGTGCTGTCTACCAGAGAGGTTCATGGGACTCAATGACCAAAGTTTTACTGAGGGCTGGTTACAAGCCTGGAATGGACTAAAATTCCAGACTCCTCGAAGGAAAGCGGAGTTTTGGCATAAACCTGTTGTTGCATACAGAATTTGGGTGTGGTGAGCCACTCTTGATGAAGAATGGTGGAAACCGTCTGCAGTTATTTATTAAAAGGGGACTGGGGTTCATTGTTATATGGAATCTAACAGAGTTGGTTGCCTGAGTCAGGAAAGACCCTTAGAACTAATTCTTACTTTTTGCCCATGGAGATATATTATATTTTGATAATGTATTAGCAGAAGTACAGAGTATAAGTTGAGAAATCATAAAATTTATAGAAACTTTAAGATCATCCCTTATCATACAGTCTTACATTCTATATGGTAGGCCTTTCTTTGCTACTGTTTATAAGGATTATAATTAAAATGTTTCTATTCTATTTTTGTGTTAACAAGAGTATTCCCATGGACATTATCTGCTTTGAACTCTGTAGCACAATTGTTTTGGTAATTAGGGCACTTACTTTTTTTCTGTACTTGCAGATAAGCAAACTAACTTGACTGGTTATCCAATTTGCTCAAGGTTGCATAGCTAATAAAAACAAAACCAGGACACAGATGCAATTCTTTTATTCTTTTATGAATTCCTCAGCATCTCTAGTATCTTGTTTTTGAGTCAGAATAGAATCATGCCTATAACACAATAGGTTGTTACTACCATTAATATCAAATTTTACTGCTCCTATGACTACAGGGAGTAGTATTAAACTTTCCCTCATAAGTTGTATACCTGGTTATCTCCTCTCTTCCATTTGCCATCAGGGTGACTCTGAGTGGGGGTGGGGTTTTATTCTAGGTAATTAGTTGCGGGCAAGGACTTGGAGAGATTCAGTGTGCATGAAGTTGTTAGTTCCCCATCCAATAGTTTTTCTCTCTATACAGCCCCCTTCCCCTATGACCTCTGTCATGTTTCCAGGGGATACATGTCTGGTAGTTTCTGTAGTCTAACGCTCTGATCTTACAACTTAGAGGGAAAAAAATGTGTTTTTGCTTACCATCCCAGGAGATAATTATGTGATTCAAATGTGTGCCTTACTATCTTATTTATCTTGAAATTGTCATCACTTCTAAAACAAATTGAAATATACCTACTTTAAAAATAAATTAGTCTGTTTAAAACAGAGTTTAATATAATTTATTCCCTAATTATTAAGCAATTACAAATCAAACAGTTGGTGCTGATTATCTATATACAAGGTAGCATTTTAAAAATTCACGATAAATTACAGCAATCTGTTGAAGTGTTGAAAGTGATTATTTATAAAATGTGATAGAAATGAAATTTGCCACAGTGGAAGGAAAATAAATCCTTTATTAACATTCAGTTATCTCTTTCTCTCACTTGTGGATTCAGTGTGTCCTACCTCTAGATCAACTCTTATTGCCTGGAGACAAAAATATTTATTAAGGTGGCATTTTTAGTTTGTCATCATTAAGGTTTTTCAAATTCTGTATCAGTGTTGTGACATTACCACTGACTGACAAATTCTGAACTTTATCACAAAAAGGCATAAAAAAATAAGCTTTACATTTCCTTACCTTAGGGTTTCATGATCTCATTTCACATGCTTTTCTCAATAGATGGGTGATCTTACCCCTGTTTGTTTAATGCTCACCCTTTGAGACTGAATTGCCATGTACATTTTCCACACACAGCAAGTTCATTCTCCAGGTTCTAACCTCACACTGTCTCAGTGGCTTTATCAGTGATTCAGATTGGGATTTAAAGGGTGTGCTGAAAAGATTGGCAGGTATTTTTAAGTGAATAAGTTGACTGACAGTTGTAGGGTCCATTGGCTCTGAACAGGTAAAATCTACCAATGTAATATTTTCAAGGGCCAATAATCAGTTCTATAATTGAAACTGAATCCACCAACAATAAAAAAACAGCAAGACTCAACTATGCTAATCAAGAAGGGGCAGTAGAATAGGTATATCAGAAAACACAGCGCAGCAGATTTAGTGGCTCTAAAAACTAATCGTATTTTCGGAAATCAATGTCATGATACTGAGTGTGGTTTCCAAGCTTCTTCTAACCTTGTCATGTCTGAAGTATTATACATGTTTCTGGATGCTGTACTTTTAAAATTTTTTTAATTTTTTAAAATTAAAATTGTAATTTTAATTAAAATTAAAGTTATTTAATTTTAATTTTTACTGTACTAAAAATTACTGTACTTTTGAAAATTTCAAACACAGACATAAAGAAAATGGTATTATGAAATTCTGTTTACTCAGCAGTCAGATTAGAATTTATCAACATTTTTCCAAATCTTGTTTTATCCATTATCTTACCTCCTTTTCCCTTGCACATAAGAGCACTAGGTTATTCTGAAGCATATCTCAGACAGATGGTATAACATCTTTCAACATTAGTTTAATTTTATACTTTTGAGTTATAACTAATCAGCAAGAAGAGAGAGGAATGGGACCAGAAGAGTCATAGGAATCAGAAACCATATTATCAGCAAAATAAGCAAAGTAACTTGGATACGCTGGCCTAGAATGGAGAAGGTCCAGGAAGACAATTTAGGGATTCACAAACAAAAGGCACGAATATGTGGAAGAAGGTTCAGAATTTATGTAGGGTGGCAGATGTCAGTTCGGTTTAAGAAAAAGTTTAATAAAGTCCAGTGGGTCAAAGTTTCAATAGACTTTCATAAGAAATCGATGTTTTCAACCAATTGGATTTACCAAGCCGACTGGACAACAGCTTGGCACTGTGATGTAGAAGGGAAAGCAGAAAGGATTTAGGTCAGATTTGATGTCACGTGGCTCTCTCCAAACTGAAGAATAAATAAAGTATGTTTGGATTTTTTAAGGTTTATTTATTATTTTAAAATATTTATTTATTTTTAGGGAGAAGGGAAGGGAAGAAGAGAGGGAGAGAAACACCCATGTGTGGTTGCCTCCCCACGCCCCATACGGGGGACCTGGCCTGCAACCCAGGCATGTGCCCTGATTGGCAATTGAACCAGCGACCCTTTGGTTGACAGGCTGGCACACAGTCCACTGAGCCACACCAGCCAGGGCTGGATTCTTTTACTCAACATCTTCTTAGTATATATGAAATGAGAATTTATTTATTTTTTCTGAATTTGACAGCCATGTAAAACCTTCATCCTCCTGTTTGCAGTGTGGACACATAGGGCTGTGGACACGTCCTAGTGGTTTGAGTGAGTAACCTAGTGTCCCACCTTGATTTTACCATTTTCTAGCTGGGTGGAGCTCTATGAGATGTTTACCCTCAACCTGACCTCAGGCTCCTACTCTTTGGGTTCCTAAACTATTTTAACAGGTATGGTAAGGCATTTTCCGAGAATTAAGTAAGGACTCATAATCAAAGTCTCTCTCCTTTACTCTGTCTGTGCTCAGTCAGGTACTTGGTAATAGGTGTTCAAATTAATTGTTCAGATGTCCAGAAGGTGGCAAAGTTTCCATGTTACTATTATTATGGAAAATTTCAAACACAGACTCTGAACCAGGGCTACAAAGATGAGATACATGTGGTCTTTCCAGAAACAAGGCTGGAGTTTGGGGGGCATTTTGGGTTGGACCAAGTTCTCTTCATTAGTCTAGAAGAAATGGAGAGATTCTTAATGTCACCATATATACTTCTTCCCATGGGAAGAGAGCAGTTGTAACCATTTCATTGCTGTCATCTTCCTGCACTCCTTCTTATAGGGTGGAAGGGTTGTTTTTGTTTTAAAGATAAAATATTTTTTCCAGGACTGTCGTAAGAGACCTGATAAAAGTTTCCAGTGTAGCTTAAAATTACACTAAAAAACAATGGTTTCTTCAGCCAAGCATTACATCATTACGTTGACAGAGGCTTTGTAAACATGTCATCATCGTTTATGGAAACCTAGTCCTCTGGTAATTGTCACAGATAACAGGATCCCGCCAAATCATGTGTTATTATTCATGCTCTTTATTATATTAATATTAATATTATTTACAAGCAGAGGGATGCCAACAGATTCTATTTATAGGATACCTAGAAGGTATAAAAACCCTCTTGTGCTTTCAAATGTGTCCTGGCTAACTTGGACATCTCGCGTTATCTGAGGCATCAAAACGAAACACAAACTGGATGAGACAGTTCTGTCCTTGGAATCGTCAACCTGCATTCAGAGACTGGTACCTAAAATCCCTGTTATCCTAAAATGCCCTCAGGGCAGACAGAGCCAGCACCATTTGGAACGCACAGAGAGTGGAACTGAGCACTGACAGCCTTTGTTCACAGACAGGTTGGGAAATATGAGATAAATGGACGTTTTTTGTGTGATAGTGGGAGAAAATGTGGGAGAGGCTGAGAAGGAAGGGGTGCCATGGGGCAAGGAATGTGGAAACTTTAGCAAATCCTCTTTGGTCTTCCTCCGCAGAGCACTGCCCTTTTCCTTCCAGCATTTTTCAAATGCCAGGCCTTCCACATGAAAATAGGGTGCTCCAGCTGAGTGCCTGACATTCCCTTCCAGCACGTGGTAGGGAGCTGGCTAGTGCTCGCTGCACCTCTGTTTGGAGCCCAGACATTCAGTGTGGGCAGAAACCAGTCCTGTGATGGCCTGAAAAGAGTAAAGGGGGACTGCTCCCTGGAACTTGGTTTAGCATAACCCAGAAGGTGATGCCTGTGTTAGTTGTTTTCCGCTAACCCACTGGTGACAGAAGGATCTTCTGATGTAAGGTAATGGGGATGGCTGCACACAGGACATTCGACACTGGGCAGGTGAGACGACAGCAGTTTGTCACATATACCCAGAGCCCCACTGGGGAAGAAGGACACTGCACATGGAGCACGACCACGTGGGGGACAGGGAACAAGCAGGCCCGTGGGAGGCTGGCTGTGTAGTATTGAGAGGGTGGAGTGCCCTTTGGCTCCCGAGGGAAGATGGAACTGGCTTGGCCGAATAATTGCAGGGGCTGGCAGAGAACTGAAGCCAGCACTCAGGAATGAGTTGGAACAGTACGGGTCCTGTGGCCCAGCAAGGTCCTTTGGCTCAGGGACCTTATTCATGGGAACACAGCCCAGAGCCAGGAGAGGAATGTGCAGTTAGGCCATCTGAGACCCTTCAAGTTTCCCCCAGATATCCAGGCAGCACATAATAGTGGGCCTGAATTGTGGGCCTGAATTTTAGGCCTGACACCACCGTTTCAGAGGAAGAATGCAAAGAAAAAATGCACTCCTTGGTGGTCACAGCAGACCACTTGCTCATTGTTTCAGTCACTCAGTTCACGTTCAATTCCAGAATATGAAAGCATCTGTACCTTTTAAGGAAGAATCCCCAGAATAAGATTAGAAGGAATTTCTAATCCAAGACAGCTCTTAGCCAACTTTTTGGTATCCAAAAGAAGAGATAAAAAAAATTACTCAGTAGGTAAAGGACTCTGGGCCCCACATCACCCTCCCTTATTGATTTCCCCAACCTGAATCCAGCAAGAGACTTAGTGACCAGCATCTTTATTGTCCCTCTCATTAAAGAGCTGTAGTCATACTCAGAGGAAGCTAGCTTTCTTTTCCTCATATAGGACATACAAAGGTTTTAACCTGGGGATGGGCTTCCCTGTTTGTGTTCCTGTTCTTGGTCTCTAGGTCCACCGAGGGAACTGGGAACAAGACCCATACATTTCCCAGGAGGATGTAACTATGAGAATGCCACACTCTCCCCCCTAGCCAGGAGTCTCAGAGCTGAGAACCATAGGGTATTTTCTACCCAAGTGACTCATTTGATGTCAACTTTGACTTCATTTCCTTATAAGATGGTTCCTGAATGGATGACTATATTTGAATTTTAAGTATTTAGGAGATTCTTCTGGAATTTGCTTTGAACATTGTTGAAACAACACGTGGACTTGAGGTTGAGTGCTTCCCTGCTTTCTTTGCTGCTGCCTCCTCTTGCCTTCTCAGGCCGCATTTCCTTCTGCCCCCAGGGTTCTCTTCCTTCACTGCCCTGTGTCTTTATTCCCACTGCACAAGGCCCCTTCGTCTTGGCTTAGGGAAGTGTGTTGGGCATATGTGCATTACACTTAAACACGAAGTAATGAGCTAAAGGAAAAGTAAAGTGATCTATTTTAATGGTGTGTTTTATTTTCTTCCAACCTTACAACATAATGCCCCCCAAATAGACTTGAATTTGAATTTGTTTACATTTTTCATTGCGCGCCTGTGTTTCCTAAAAAGAAACTAGGCACTTAGCCACCATTCCAGAGTTTCCAATCCTAAAATTAGCTTAAAGACAACAGCAAAAATAGAATTACAAGCTAAATTTTCTTCTTATCAATCTCTTCAGGGGAATTAGGAGATAGGTCACAGGCATTAAAAACCATGATCTCTTTTTTTTTTTTGCAAGAACCTAAATTTAAGTCATAGATGAAGGTTAATGGCAGAGACTGTAAGTGTTCTGATGACACCGGGGAGTCTGGGGGACAGAGCAAAAAGCTGGGGCCAGTTTTATTCCTTTCATTATCCAATCTGTGTCTATCACAACACTTCTGACATCAAATGAGGGTGTTTCCCCGCACCAGACAATTCTCTGAGTCTGCACACTACCCAGGTGTCCTGCTCCGTTTGGTTCGGACACCCTCTGTAGTTTCTCAGACCTCACAGGTTAAGGAATCAGTCCCACAAGGCTGATTCCCACTTGAGACAGCAGTCACGAATCCAGACCGTCACCTGTACTTCTAACTTACTGGCTATAAACCTGGGATCTCCCCTGCCCCCTGCAGGTTCAGTATTTCTCTAGAATGTCTCACGAAACTCAAGGAAACACTTAACTTACATTTACCAATGTGTATTATAAAAGATACAACTCAGGGACACCCAAACATCAGAGATACACAGGACAAGGTAATGGGGAGGGGAGCGCCTGGCAGAGCACCCATGCTCCCTTCTGGGGCACCCAGCACCTCCATGTGTTCACCAACCTGGAAGCTCTCTGAACCCCTTCATTTAGGTGTTTTTACAAGTGTTCTAATACATCAGCATTAGTAATCAAATTATTGGCTATTGATGACTGAACCCTTCTTTCCTTCCTGGAGGCCCAGGGCTGGGGTAAGTGCCAACACACTGCCTTTTTATGGTCCCTTTCCCTGGAAACCAGTCCTCATCCTGAAGCATCTTTGGGGTCCGCTAAGAGCCACCTCCTTAGCATAAACTCAGGTGTGGCTGAAAGGAGCTTGTTGTGAATAACAAAGGGAATCCCAAGGGTTTCAGAACTCTCTGTTCCAAACTGAGTGGATACAAAGACTAAGGATATGTTTTCCACTGCATCACACGTTGATAAGAACTTTTCAATGATTCCTTAACGCACATTCCTTTATGTTTGTTCTAGCTTTCTCCAAATATTGCAGTAAGCAACTTAATATTCTGAACAGATTTTTATCTTTTCGCAGACATATGCATCTTTTTTTCCCCCTACTGATTGAATGGATTTAGCTTCTCAAATCATTTGGGATTCCTTAGGAATTTATTTTCAAATCTCCCCCAAAGCAAATAATAATTTCTCGTCAACATGTGTGGAAATATTTGGTACTGTGAAACCCTCTAAGAATATTACAAGCAAATGTTTGCCTAGTAGCTGCTTGGGTTTCTCGCTTCCATTGTCGCTATACGGTAGGTCCCCGGATCTGTGGTTTCACTTCCCATGCACTGTTGTGTGAGGTCAGCCATGGTCAGAAAATATTAAACAGAAAGCTCTAAAACTAACAATCCGTAGATTTTAAAATTGTGTGCTGTTTTGAGTTGTGCCATGCAATCTCCCATTCCCACTCCATCCTGCCTGGAATGTGACCCATGCCTTTGTCTTCATCTGCATGCTCTCCAGGGGTGGGCAAAAATATGTTTACAGTTGTTTGTCTGAAAAATAATATACTAATTAAAAATAACAATAGAAGAATAAACTTTGTGTTCCACATACTCATAACTGTAAACCTACTTTTGCCCACCCCGCCCTGTGTATGCTACCTGCCTATTGGTCACTTAGTAGCCATCTCGGTTAGCTGATTTACTGTCCTAGTGCTGCAGTTTCAAGGAACCCTGATGGTAGCGTAACTCTACGTCACAATCAATGTCTATATTGCTCACCTCACCTCACCTCACCTCATCGTGTAGTTACTGTCTCATCTCACAGTGCCAGAGAAGGGTGAGCACAAGACAGTAAGGTGGTTTGAGAGAGAGTGAGACTATATTCATATCCTTTTATCACAATGTATTGTAATCATTGTTCTATTTTATTAGTAGTTACTCTTAATTTCTTACTGTGCCTAGTTCATAAATTAAGTGCTATCATAGGTATGTATGGATATACATAGGTTGTAGTCATCCACTGAGGGTCTTAAAAGGAGCGGGCCATATCCCCAAGGGTAAGTGAGAACTACTCTATTTTTAAGTTAAAAACAGATACCTAAAGGATTAGAATGGGATTAAAAAGGATTTTTCTTTAAATAATTAAAAGCATTGAATAGGTAACCTTGCAGGTTTGCCATGTGCAGGCTCTGATTAAATACATTGATTGATAAAATTCTTCTTGGTACTCCTTACAACCCTTTGATATTGTTGCTATTTATTATTTCCATTAAACAATGAGGGACATATATGTACGTATATGCAGAATTTATAATAGAAACCAGGAAGTAGAAATAACTGGTTTGTCTGGGAGAGTTACAGAAATGATGACATAGCTCTCAAGCGAACAACAATTTGGCCATTAGCTGAGATCAGCTAAACAGTGCTTCCTGGGTGGCCTCTCCATGCCAAGTTCATGCTGTGCAGAAGACTGATGAGCCCAATGCAAATGATGAATGCGGCCCCTCTCCAGTGATCAAGATACTTGCAAAGTTTGTATAGTGTCGGGATATTGTGTTATAATGTAAACCAGAGCAGAGGGTATGAAATGATGTGTACAGCATAGTCACAGTCAAGGGAAAAAATGCTCTTAAGTGAGAAAGAACAACCCACACTTTCCCTCCAGGTGGGCTGGGGGAGAGAGCAAATGACCTGCCTATAGTTGTTTTTGGTTTTTTTTTTTTTTACTTTTCTTATTGAATTTACTGGGGTAACATTGGTTTATAAAATTATATAGGTTTCTGGAGTACAATTCTGTAATACATCATCTGTACACTGTATTGTGCATTTACCACCCCCAGTCAAGTCTCCTTCATTTACCATTTATCCCCTCTTTACCCTCTTCTACATCCCTCAACCCCCTTTTTTGCTTAATCCCTTCATCTTTTTGCCCCGGTCCCCCAAACCCCTTTCCCTCTGCCAGCTGTGAGACTGTCCTCTATCTGCGAGTCTATTTCTATTTTGTTTGTTTGTTTTGTTCATTAGGTTGCCCATATGAGTAAAATCGTATCATACTTGTCTTCTCTGACTGGCTTATTTCACTTAGCCCAGTGCTGTCCAGGAGTAATGAGGGAGAGGGAAATGAAAAGACTCAACTAAATCAATAGTCAGTATTCAGCCCAGCTCTCCAGATAGACCCCGGGGTGGTGGGAGCAGAGCTCTCAGTGTCTTTTACAAGTAAGGAGAGAGGGACCCGATGATATTAATGGCGTGACCTTTGATCCTGAAGGTGGAGAAGACAGACTGGCAGGCAAACCTGCTGCCTCTCCTTCCTCCGGGATGAGCCGCGTGTCTGCCGGGCTGTCAGTCTCCGTTAGGCAACGTAGCGCCATCCCTGAGACTAAGTTTAATCAGTACATTTTTTAATCCAATAATCAGAATTTTTATTGGGTTATTAAGTTTTAACGCACTGAGCCTGCTAATTGAAGAAGTGAAAGGAATGTAGAAGTCAGCCTCAAACTAGCATTTGAGAACCTATTTGAAGGGAAGCGGGTAAGACCGGTAACTTTTTTAGAGATTCTTTCCAAGGAAGTCAGAATGAGCTTGTCTCTTTTGTTTTAGCAGCATGACATTTGACAGCTCTTCTCCCCAGTGTTCCTTCTCAGCTAGTTTTCAGTGTTCAGTCCCAGTGAGTTTTAGGCAGGTACAAACCTTGCGGTGCTGGCAGCAGTTGGTCGTGGGGTGCGCTGGTAGCACCCTGACCCACCCTGACCTTTTTCTGGGCTTCTCCTCACCCGCTGTGGCCTTCATTGCTGCATACAGAGCTGTCTGACTCCGTTTCCTCTTTTATGACTCATTCCTGAGCCTTTCTGAAGCATCCACTGATGCCCTTGATGCTGGGCCTGTGGAACTTCTGGCAGCTGTGCCTGGCACCGGGGCGCACTGCTGACAGTTCTACTGCCTGGGATCTGAATCAGTGGTGATGCCTGGTGACTAACCGGGGGGTGGGAGGTGGTTAGGGGGCTTCATTTATTCTAAAATTACCCATTGGCCTCATCTGTCGTGAGGAGAAGTTGTAATCAATTGTTTAGAGCTATATAGTCTCAGCCCTTAATAAAACCACACATTGTGTGTCAGAGCTGACTATTTTGATGGGCATTTTCAGGTATGACACAAAAACATTTATTTCATTTTATTTGCTTTCAGTGAAATTTAATTTGATATGGAAATATCATATATAAATATGAAGTATATGTATACGTGAAGAGTGTGTGTGTATAGATATGTATATGAAAAAGTCTATGTAGTTTGTTTGCCAGATGTGGTGAGCTTCAGTTTTCCCCTGAGAATAGTTTTGTGGTTGTTTCCCCAGTGGTGGTACATGTGCCATGTATTGTATCCTATTGAAAGCAAAGCGTAAGCAGACTGTCATCCTTGGAGCTATCTGAATGTCTTTAACACAGGCTGCTGTGAGGAGGTGATGGAGAGGATAACTAATGAGTTTTTCTGTGTATATTACTGTGCAAAGGATTTATTCTCTGGATTGTTGCCAGACGCAAAGCTCTCTTCAGGGCCCAGTGAGGATGCCCACCACCCTGGTTTAGCCACACCCACGTGACGGACCAGCAAATGCACACTTGACAAAAACGAGCTCTCAGTGTCTGAGGGAGACTGAAGACTCCAGGCGCAGCTACTCCTCCTGGCTTACTCTGCCTACAATTTACAGACCGTGTCCACATTCATCTTTTTCTGTCTCACAACAATCTTATGAAACAAGAAGCATAGGTGTCGTTATTCCCATTCCATAAATTTTCAGGATGAGTTTCAGAAATGCAAAATCATTTGCCCAAACTTTACACACATCTTGAACCTATGGTCTTAAAACCAGGTTCACCTAATAGCAAATGTGATGAGGTTCTCACTGAGGTGGTTACCTGTTCAGAAAGTTTCCAAAGACAAAGTCATTGTGCCTCCGTGAACTCTCAGATTCATTCCTCCTTTCAATTCATACTCAATTAGGATGTGGTGTGTGACAATCTGATTTCTAAGTGCAGGAAGGAAAGTGGTGAGCCAAAGAGAAGAACTTTATTCTCTTAGAAGTTCCATTATAGCTGGAGAAAAACGGGTCATCCATTAATGGTTAAGGAAAGTATTAGAAAGTGGTAAGTGTGCTGCTGAGAATTCAAGTGCAGTGATACAATAGACAGTGTCTGAATGGCCCCTGTGGGTGAGGTGTTCAGAAAAGCTCCACTTTCAGTGATGTTTGAGCTCATATCTGAATGTTGTGGAGTCAGGCAGAGGTGGAGGGGGCTAGATTTCTGGGAAGAGAGACCAGCGAATCCAAAGGGCAGGAAGAGGGAATGACTTTGGTAGGCTAAAGCAAGGTAAAGCTGTTCAGAGTTGTTGGATCACAGTGGTTGTGGACAGAGGAATGGATGTGATCAGGGAAATGGGCTCAGAATCTCAGGAGGTGTTGTGAACAAGGCTGAAGACTCCAGGTTTTATTTTAATTGACTACAATTATTTTATTCTAATGACTTACAACAGTAAGCCATTAGAGGTTATTAAGCATAATCTAACTTACATATTAAATAGTTACATTTGGCTGAGATGTAAAGACAGAGTTATAAGGGGGCAAGCCTGGAGGAAGAACACCAATTAGAAAATTGCTACCATAGTTTAGGCAAGAGATTCTTATGGAGACATGGATGGATTTGGGGTGGGGTGTGTGTGGGTGTGTGTGTTTATTACATCCAACAGGATTTACTGGTGGATTGAATATGGACAGTGAGAGCAATCAAGGGCGGCTCATATATTTTTTAGCTGAACAACTGTGCAGGTGGGGATATGAACAAAACTGGGAGAAGCAAATTGGGAGACACTGAGGGAGATCATGTGTGGTGATTTGGGTACATCAAGTGTGGGGCCCCATTAGGGTATCACACGGGATATGTCCAAAAGAGAATTAGAGGAATGAATAGTACCTGTCAACAAGTAAGAATGGAAGTACAGTGCAGTGATGGCCTCACTGTCGTGGGGCCAGGCAATGCTGTCCAGGGAGGAAAACTATACAATAATAATTTAATCACTGAAGTAGTGGCAGTATAGAAGCTATTTCTAATGCTAAGAGTTTCTCCTGAGACACATCATTATTTAAAGGGAGAGCAGAAATTGGCAGAGATGGCCTAGGGATCAAGTGTTGGGAAATAACCAGGGTCAGATGTTTAGAAAAGGTGAAAGTCTGAAATTTTATAGACCACATATGGACTTGCTGCATTCAGTTTTTCATAGACTCAATTAAAATTGGGTAATTAAAAATTATGTGTTGGTTGAGTCACCTGGTTTTTGTATTAGTATGAACACAAATCTAACCAATTACGAATGACATTTGTCAAAACACCGTAGAAAGAAACCAATCAGAATGGTTATAAATAGACTGATAAAGTCCTTGAATATGCACAGAGAAATGATGAACACACTGGGACAGAGATGTTCTCGTAACCAGAAATCATTTCTAAATTAAAAAGCAATTAAATATTTTATCACTGCTATTTGAATGTTTGTGGCTTGATTTTCACAGCTACAATAATCCTAAGAAAATAATTAAAAGACCTAATGATCCATCATCACAATCCATTAAATCAGTTGGCCTTGAGTGAGAGTATGTATAGATATGTATGGGGAAAAAAAAGTTATCCTATTTGGAAAAACAAAGAAGAGAATGGAACTTCTCTTAATTATCCAGCCTTAATCAGATCTCTAGGCCTTAGGAAATGAGGGGGTAACTGTTACAGTTACTTATTTCAGGGATGTTAGAGCTCCTTTAGGGTGTGACTGTCCTAGAAAATACTAAAAGCCCAGTGTTCTTCCACAGCATGTGTGGTGGCTTCAGGAGACATGTTTGGCTTTTCCCTTTAACACTGGCATTACTGTCAACCTTGGGACCATTTAGGAAAATTGTAAAGGGCTGGATCCTCTAGTGAGAGGACAGCAGGGGGAATTATAAGACCATCTGGGGACAAGGAAGAGTGACATTCTCTGAGAGAGCATGTAGGCTGACTTGCGACCAGTGTAAAAACCCAGAGTGCACCAGGTCCCAGAGTCTTTGTGTTTTCCAGGCCTGGTGTCACCTCTTTAGTGGTCCTCACAGCTCCTCAGGGCGTCCCTGCACTGTGCTGTGGGAGAAAGGGGTTGGCTGGCCTCCGTATTCCAGGTGGAGAGATGGAGACATGGGATCTTAGAAGCTCACTTGGCTGTGCCTGCATAATTGGTGGGTCCATCATAACCAGGACTCAGGCTCTGTTGACCTAGGTGCTTGTCACCTTATATATCTCCATTGTACAGTTTTTTCTTTATTTCATCAAATCCAACATAAAACTTACTTTGGAAATATAACCCAGTTTGAATGACCTGTCTGTGGTTTAATAATCTTCACCCAAATGTAGTGTGTCAGAAGATGGGATAATAGACACACTCATACTCTTGCCTTTGATATTATTTCAAGTGGGCTTAGATAGCTCTGCAGAATTGCAGAGCCATGGACTATTCTACAGTTACTTTTGTGTTTTCCATGTACTTTCAGAGCTCAAACAGCCTGAGGTGAGGCTGGAGAGAGTGGGTGCTAGCTAAGACTTTCACATGAATGAATATGTATGGAATGCATATTGAAATCTTAACAATTTTGTCAAATTCTCAGTAATGACAAAATGAAATGAAGGGACAGCATCTCTTCAGCCAAACCTTCCTTTCCAGGGGTCTTTTCCCCTTTTATTAGAAAGAAATGCACAGCACACTTTATTTCCTTTGACAAGTTCAAAGCAAGGAAACTTGATCTTTCCATAGGACTTTGGTGAGGCAGGGAGGAATTAGGGATCTTCAAGTTCCCGATACCCTACTCACTAAAAGAAGGGGCCTTATCACAGGGGCAAAGATTATGGATGTTGAAGCCATATGTCTTGGGTTTAAATCCTCGGTCATCCTCTTAGTAGCCTGATGACCTTTGGTTAGTTATTTACTTTTCTATCTCATTTGTAGGATGAATTGAATACCAGCACCTGGCTCACAGGGCTACTGGGAGGGTGGAGTATGTAGGGATGGGCAGGAGAGCACTGTATATCATCCACATCAACCATTCTGGAATATTTTCCTCGAACATATCTTCCTGGCTGCTCTTTTAAGGTGTGCTGCTGTCAAACGCTGTCTGATTTCTTGTTCTTGCTGTTGCATTGCTCTTCCACATACCAGCCACTTTTGGAATGTTGTGACAACTCCAGATCACTGAGTGCTTTCTACAGCCCTCATTTATCTGTTGGGTCCGGTTGAACTCGATTTGCTTATGCAAAGGGTAGGCAGTGTGATACAGTCAAAACTTGACAAATTAGAATCAGACCCAAAGTGTTCCCTAAAATGCCATGAAATTTCCTCTGTTGATAGTGAAAATTATAATTGAGATCCAAGTATACTTAAAACTCTACTGTGAATTCCGAATTTTGGCTGGTTTGGAGGCAGAATAAATATTTGGTTTTTAATAGCTTGTTTCTTTTCAGAATTTTTTACATATATGAAAATATAAAGAGAAATATTAAACTAATAGATATAAAAAACTTACTTTTTCCATTCCATTTTTCTATTTTTTTACTTAAAAATTTCAATGTCTTTAACTTTGTTAAATGTCCTGTAAGTCAAGGATGATAAGTTTCCTCTCATTTTTCATATGTTGGTGTCATGGTGCTTTCGGATCATCTCATTTGCTTGACTCTGGGCACAGAATTCTAAGCAAATAAGCCATTGTCATTAGACTTTGAAAAGAGTTTCTGTACTTAACTATTGCAAATTCTTAAAATGTTAGCACAACCTTTCATGGGATAAATATTGTTTGTTTTTTAGTTGGTTTTATAAAACCAAAATTTACTACTGATGAACTAAAGTATGTTTCATTCAAAAAGTGTGATGATAAAAACATCCTATTAATTTTTTGTCAACTGTTTGCTATTTTGGAAGTAAATTTATTGTCCTATTGTATTTTTCTTCAAGCCAAATTGCAAAGGTAGTTTATTTTTGTATGACTGGAGTTACTTTATTGGGGGTGAAAGAAAGGAGTCCATAATCACGTGTGGCCCTCAGTCCAAAGCCAGCCAAAGGAGTGGGTGGGAATTAGTGTCATATAATAGATTAGACAGACTTGACCTACTGATGTCCACACAGTTGTCAAGTCAGGTATGTGGTCATCTCCCACACATCTATGGTGCGCCTCCCATTACTAAGTAGCTGGTTTCCCACCCTTCTGTCATCCTATCTCCTAGTCATCCACTCTCTATTCCAGGCCTTATCGTTCCCCCAAACAGATAGTTCTCAAATACTAATCTTACCATGCCAACATCTTGCTTAACCTCTGACCATGACTTCTCTTTAGATCATGAACAAAGTCTGAACTCCTTAGCATGGTTCGTGAGGTCAGGCCTGAGCTGCATGTCAACCTGTAAAGCCACATTCCTCTTCATCTCTATCCCGGTACTTTTAGTTTCTCAATATGCTTTCTTTCCACTCCAGGACTTTGCATGGGCTAATTCCCTTTCTTTTCATGAACTTCCATCCCTGCATTCACTGATCAGTTCTTTCACAATCCAGCTCAAACCTTGATTCATCCCCAGCCACATCTGGACCAAGTTCCCTTTCAATATGCCCCAAACCACAGAGTGTATCCCTCTGAGAGATCTATTTGATACCAGGGACTGCGTCTTTTATATTTACAGAGACCAGCTCAGATGTTTGGCAGAACCTGGAGCAAAATTTATCCATCTGATGACATCAAAATTTTGTGTGTGTTTGTGTGTTTGCACATTTGTGTATAATTCATGTGTACACGCACCTGTAGTAGTTTTCTACTGCTGTAATGTATTACCACAGTCTTGGTGACTTAAAGTGAACAAAATTTCTTCTCTCACAGCTCTAGAAGCCAGGAGCTAAAATCAAGGAGCCTGGGCTGTGCTCCCTCTCGTCCCTTCGAGGGGAGCACCTGTTCTTTGCCTTTTGGAGAGTTTGGTGGCTGAGACTCTCCTTGACTTGTGACTGCACCACTGCAGTCATTGCCTCTGTGATCCTATTACTTCCCCTCTGTGTGTGTCAAACCTCCATCTGCCACCCTTTGTGAGGATACCTTTCATTATATATGGGGCCTGCCTATAAAATCTAGGCTGATTTCTCCATCTCAAGATCCTTAATCACATCTGTGAAGCCCTTTTTGCCTACAGGTAACATTCACAGATACCAGGGAATAGGATATGAGTATTTTTTACAGGGGTCATTATTCAGCCTGCCACAATGGGCCACCACCAGACATATACAATGTGTGTTTCTGGATACTACTCAGAGCCATAGAGCCAAATAATTGACTTCAAATTCCTTCATGGCAATTTGGGTAAAGTTCCAAGATTTGGCAATTCTTTGTCAGCTCTGTCTAATCATATATCAGAAGAGCTGCTGAGAATACATGGAAAGGGGTGGGAGAGACTGAGTGAAGTGGACTTCCATTTATTGTAAAATATAGTAAAACATCCATTTTCAATGCAAATATCTTGGACATTATATGTATCGTAAAATGACCAGCTCTACCCTGACTGGTGTGGATCAATTGGTTGGCTATCATCCTGCAAAGCAAAAAGTCACCAGTTTGATCCCGGTCAGGGCACATGTCTGGGTTTTGGGTTTAGTCTTGGTCGGGTAGGGGTGTGTACAAGAGGGAACCAATTGATGTTTCTCTCCCTCTCTCTCTCCCTCCCTTTCCCCCTTTCTAAAAATGAATGAATAAAATAAAATAAAATAGCAGCTGTTATTCTCATAGTTAATACTGTTGGACTTATTTCCTAGATAGAGCTCATTTTCATCAAAGAGTTTTGTAAGGATGATATTCTAAGACTTGCCCGTGGCATGTAAATAAATTGAGTATACTATAGAACAGAGAAAAATGTTTGAAGAAATAAATGGCAAAAGCGTAAATTGCTGTTTAATGTTAAATTATGTATTTGCTTTAATAAGTTTAAGCAGATATTACTAAAATAATGAGAATGTTAAATATTGACTGAGAAATGAGTATATTGATAACATTCATTAAGTCCTCATTTAACATTGGAATATTATAAATAATGTATCTTGAGCAGAAGTATATCATCTTGTTATACATTTTATTTAAAATAAAAGAGAAATGTAACTGCCCAAATGTACAC
>PVKU01015194.1:0-19346 GCA_004027475.1 Anoura caudifer | reverse complement strand
CTGTTTATGCAAAGACAAGCACATCTTAAGTTCTCAATTAATACATGCTGACAGGAATTAAAAAGACATGGACTTATGGTGTTTGCTTCCAATAAAGAAAAAGGTGCAGAGAAGCATTACTCTAAAGGTGAAGTTTTCTCTTCCATCCCAACCTTTTCTGCTGAATTATACCCAATGGCTCTAGCATTAAAAACTAGCAGTTGCTGAAACCAAGCAGGTGCATAGACAACAGTAAGATCACTGCCACACCTGCAAGCCAGCACCCTACCCTCCATCCCTATCACCTGGAAGTTTGGAGAGTTTTCACACCATATCCTTCCAAGATAGCCCCAATCATCTAAGAAGAAATGTCTTGCCCTGATTTGTGTGACTCAGTGGCTTGATGGTGGTCCTGCAAAGCAAAAAGCCTGTGGTTTGATTCCAGGTCCCTGGCTGGGGACCTGCGAAAGGCAACCTATCCATGTTTCTCTCACACATCCATGTTTCTTTCCCTCGCTTTCTGCCTCCCCTCCCCTCTCTCTAAAAAAAATAACTAAATAAAATCTTTTTTAAAAAAGAAAAATAATGTCTCAGGTGTGGCTAAATTCATGTGCTGTAAATTGCTTGAGGAACCGATTTTATTTCTTCCGCATCTCATTTCAGTAATGTTCAATCAGAGAGGGTCATGATGAATTATCAAATTATGTCAAGGTATTGAAATTTCATGTTTAACAGCCCTGTTGGTTACTTACCTAAAAGGGACAGTATGCCTACAACAGTACAGTGCCAGGCCCATAGCCAGGGCTCAAGAATTTTCTGTATTGTTATTGGAATACAAATTCATATAGCCAACGATTGTTTAACACCACTCACCAGGCACGATGCTAATCTGGAGTTAAGTGCTTACCAAACTGAAGACCCTCCCTACAAGAATCTTTTTTGTCTAAAAGCAATTGTTTGGGTAACCAGGTGCTGCAGAGCTTTGACCCACCACACAGGTGCTCTGCCCTCCACAGACAGATAAACACTTGGTAACCAAATAATAAGGAAATACACCTTGCCACGGCCTTTAGTAAACTGCGATGGCTTTTTTCGTGAGTTGAAACCATTTTTTGTTTTTAAGTATTAACCAAAATAGCAGTCTCATTATTGTAGGGGTCGGACCATTCAATACGGGCCCCGTTAAGAATCCTTAGCTCAGCAGGTCATTTCTTGCAAATCGACTGCTCCAAGCATTTTAAAGAGCTGATGGCTGCATGTCTTCCGGGCTCTGGGAAAAGTAAGGCTGCTCTTGTCCAATTATGTGCACTCAGGTAAGCGCTCCTCACTCACTGCCCTCCGCCCCGCACCCCAATTCCCTTCTGGTCTTCCTCCTCAATTCCTGCTGTCCTTGCAGAGAGAACACGGGGAGGCCATACCGCCTGTACTTACTCTGCCACTGCATCCTGTTACACAGCTCTGAGCAAACCACATGGCAGGCTGCAATGTATGGGGTGGATCTGACTAGGCAGGGAAGGTGCCGGAGCGCCCTAGCGGTATCCAGAAGGGGCTGGAAGAATCCGGTTGGACCGGGAAGCGGGAGAGGGAGGATGGAGCCCGAGGATCCCAGGAGCAAGGGGAGGAGGGCCGGGCAGCCAGCAAGAGGAACAACCAGAAATAGGTTTCATTTAAGCGTGCACAACACAACAGCCCCAACCGGCGCAGCCCCCACGGCCTGCAGAAATGTCTCTACTCTGACCCCCTGTGACCAGTGCTCCCAGGTTTTCCCTCCGTGGTGGGTGGGACCAATGGCTCCCTGGGCCACTGAGTACCACCTGCTCTGTCCTGAACTGGGCTCTGATGCAGGCTCCCAGAACGTTGTGAACCTGAGGGACTCGAACCTTGAACCAGTTAGTTCGCAGGTGGGGTGGCTGCGAAGCCGGCTCCCGCACCCCAGGGCGGTTGGGCGGCCCAGAGGGCTTGGCTTGTGCCCACTGCCCAGCTCCCGGAGTAAACTGAGCTGGGAGCGGCCGTGACCGCGGAGGAGATGAAGGAGGCCAGGAGTGGGGTGCAGCCGGTGCCCCTCGGAATCGAGAGAGTGGACATCAGTCTCAAGCATGATGAAGGCGTGCTGAAGGTGAGGGTGGGGGCGCCGGGGGAGCACAGGGTCTGCTGGGGGTGGCCGAGTCCGGAGCGCCCATCGCAGCCGCCCTGCTGCGGAGCCTGGAAGCCACCGGCCGAGGCACCGGATGGGACAGCCGCCTCTGCAGGCTCCGGGTTGTAGGTGGAGTGCTCGTGCAGCGGGAGGTCGGTTACGTGGCCTTCCTGAAGCAGGCTGCATTGTTTGGGAGTTGAGGGCAGCTGCAGGTTCGGAAGGGGGCAGCCTAGGTACGGGGACCTAGCGTTGGCCGTTATTCTGGCCCCCTGGGAAGCCTGTGGTCTGGGCTCAAGCCCCCAGCCCTGCAGCGTCAACTAAGGCATGCTCCATGCGCGGGTTGGGCGGGGGAGGCGGAGGATAGGGGAGGTACTTGCGCAGCAGTGCACCCAAGCGGCAGCTAGGGCCCTTGGGCAGAACGCACAGGGAGCCAGTCCCGCTCCAACCCCACAGCTGCGGCCAAGCTGCCAGCTCCAGCCCTGCCAGCCGAAGCCTGGAGGGCCCTGAGCTGCCATCGGTGGTGGTGCGAGAGCTTGCCACTCTCTGGCAATTAAATAGTAGCTATGACTAGAAGTGTGTCCCAAGAGTCATTTCCTGGCCCAGAGGCTTCTGTGTAACTTTGCCCTGGACCTGGCCTCTGGGAAGGTTTTGGCAACCTCCGCCCTCTCCTTAATCCCTTTCTAAAGGCTGGGACTTAGCTAGATCACCTGTTCAGCCATGCTGTCTCCTCCTCCCTCAGCTCCAGGAAAATGAGGGACATGTAGTTCCTCCTTCCATCTCGGTCCAGCTGCCCCACTTCCTGAGTTGGGACTTGGGGTGTGGGGCCTAAAGGAGATGCTTTGCTTGGGAGCCTGCTGCTGTACATGGGCTAGTCAAACCTCCAGCAGTCCCCATCTGCTCCAGAAATGTATGTGGCTCCCTGCCACCCTGCACCAAGATCTTGGAATCTCAAGCTGCTCTCCCCATGGGCATGTGGCTTTCCCTTCTCTGTCCAGAGTCCTAGTGATTTCTACCAGATTGTTATTCCAGAAAGGGTCATTTCTCCTTTTATCTTCCACTCCTTTCCCTTAGCTTTTCTACTCCTTAATCCCACCTGTTCTATCATGGAGCCTTTCCTTTAGAGGGCAATGACAGGCCTACCAGGTGGCCTATGGAGGGACCTTTGATAAATGCTAAGGAAAAGAAGCCCAGGCTTATAAGTTCCTGGGTAATACTCTTAGCCCAGAAATAAAGGACTTAAACTAGCCTACCAGTCAGGAATGTCCATGTCCTGAGTCCTATTTTAGGGCCTGATTGGGAGCCCCTGTGCTGGTCCACGATGTGGTAGATTCCCTCTTTCAAAGGCTTCGTTATTCACACTCATCTCCAAACCCAACTCTGATCCGAGGGTCGGTAGCATTTAGAAAGAATGAGAACAGAGAGTGTAAATACTTCTTCCTTTGCTGCTGATAAACTTTACCAATTGAGTCCTCCAACAACTCTGACAAAGATGGTCATCACTCAAAATAAGGTCTAGAGAGTCTGAGTGACTGTCCAAGATCATACAGCAAAAACTTGAACTTGGGTCTTCTGTCTCCAGGGTTTGTTTTCTTTGTTGTTGTTGTTGTTGTTTTAATTTTAACAGGGAGACCTATTTGTTGTTCCACTTACTAGTTGCTGCTTGTGTATGTGCCCTGACTGCAGATGGAACCTGCAGCATTGGTGTGTTGAGATGACACTCTAACCAACTGCACTATGGGACCAGGGCTTGTCTGCAGGTTTTTCAAGCCAAGTTGTGCCACACCTCAAGAAAGACAGAGAAATCATTTGGCTTCTAGCCAAGGTTTGTATCAGAATGCTTTGACATTGGTCCCTTGACTCTATTTACAAAGAGACTCCCTCCTGACAGAAACGTGCAGGCTGTTTTGTGCCTCTTTCTGCTCCCATCCCTGGGTACTCACCTTCTCCCCCTTCCTCCCAGGTCATCAAGCGAGAGGGCAGGGGCACAGAGATGCCCATGACTGGGGACCAAGTCCTCATTCACTACCCTGGCCAGTTGTTAGATGGCACCAAGTTTGCCTCCAGTCTGGACCGCAAAGACAAATTCTCCTTTGATCTAGGAAAAGGTGGGCAAAACCTAGGCTTGGTAGATAAGTTTCTGGGAGGATGTAATGGTCACAAACAGGAACCATATTTTCAGAAGCTTAAGGAGGAATGGTTTATTGCAAACTGCTGCTTTTGTTGTTGTTGTTGCTCCTTCTTCTCCCACTGTCCTGTAATGCCACTCATTCCTCTTCTTGCTCTGATCACTCTGAGTACCTCACTTCCTCTTCAGAAGGGACTGCCTTGCTTCTTGAATGTCTTTGTTCCAGAGTTGAGCGGTTTGGTTTGTTGGCTTGTTTTTTAGGAGGTCTGAGATGACAGCACTGATTGTAGTAATGTGTTTCTACTTCTTAAGAGTGTCCAGCTTCCCCTCAGGCATCGTACCTTAGGGCCATGGAGCCCGGAGTCAGTTCTCTGCCAAGGAGGAAGGACATGTTTGCTTTCAGAAAGAGGAGGTCATCAAGGCTTGGGGCATTGCTATAGCAACCCTGAGGTTGTGAAAAGCATTAGGCCTTATCTGCAAGCCAGAATACGGCCACACTTGGGCAGGCAGCCCTCCACAAACCACTTCCAATGCCACACTTATGTTTAATGTAAGTGTCCAGCTACAGAGCAAGGAAAAGAGTCAGCCTTACCTCAGCTCAGGGTCTGCCTGCCCTCCAGTCTTTCCTGCCACATGGAGACAATGTAGCCAAAGCTAAGGGTCTGGCCTTAAGGAGAAAGAGAAATGGCCAGGGCAGTTGGCTTTGCTGTGCACGCAGCTTGCTGCTACCAGGACAGAGGCTACAATGGAGGTTTCAGGCGGGAAGAGATGGTCATGAACCCCTCTTCAGACTCAAGGCTGTATGGGCGGAGACATGTTTATCTCAAGAGCAGTGCCAGGAGGAGATGGGGTATAATTTGAACCGAAAAGAGCCAGGAGGTCAGAATATGTATGCAGTTACAAATGACAGTATGGAATGTTGGTGCCTAGAGATAAGAGGAGGAAGGAGATGCCTCCCACTGTGGGTCAGGAGGTGAGGAAAGTTCCTGTGAGGAGGTGGAACTTGACACCGGAAAGTCTGCAAGTAGTTGAGCCCTAATCACCACTGACAACTTGGAGAATGTTTGGAAGACTGCTGAAAGATGTTGGGTCATTTCTAATGCTGTCAGACTGGGCTTTTCAAGTAGCTGAGTTAGAATAGGTTAAACCTGTCCTTACTGTGCAGAGCAGGTAGCACATAGATTGACCTCCTGAGGTTAACTGAAATCTGGGTGGCCTGCCCACCTCTACCAAAGTTGAGACTAGGGTGAATCCTGAGCACTTGGCAAAAGTGCCACTTCGTTCACTCCTAGTGTGGCTTCCCTCCTGGTCAGACCTCATCTGGCAGTTAGGAGGGACTCTTCTAAATAAGAGAGAAGTTTTGTCTCACTGTTGACAAGTTAGTGCTGACAGGACTTGTTGCCCTACACCTTGCCCCACAGGTAGAGTGGTGCGAGTTCAAGGGAGAGGACCTAACAGAGGAAGAAGACTGGGTAACCATCCGGGGAATACGGACTCGGGGAGAAGGCTATGCCAGGCCCACAAGGGTGCTGTGGTGGAGGGTAAGACAGTAGGCAGGTTTTAATTCAGTTTCTGATACTTAGTTTCTGGGTAGCTTTGGGCAGGTTGCTTCCTTTCTCTGATCTTCTTTTCTTGTCTGTAAAATGAGGGACTGTAACATACCATTTTAACTTCCCTCCAAGTCTGAGAACAACAGGGCATCTTGGGGGCAGAAGTGATGAGACTATAGAGGGATGCCAATGGTGTCCTTCTTCAGTTGCCTTCTCACCCATGCACTTGGTACATTGCCTTTCTTGCATGCCAGTCACACTGGAAGGGTACTACAAGGACCAGATTTTTGACCAGCAGGAGCTCCGCTTTGAGATGGGCGAGGGGCAGAGTCTGGATCTGCCTAGTGGGCTGGAGAAAGCCATTCAGCACATGGAAAATGGAGAACATCCCTTGGTGTACCTCAAGCCCAGGTCAGGAGTGGGCTTGGTAGAGCATGAGTGTGAACTGAGGTCAGAGATCTAAATATCCACAGTGAGTTAAATGACTGGCCATGTGTATCCTCTCCTCGGTATGTGTTCACTACCCCCACAGCCTCATTCATGTTCACTGTGCCTCTGGGCACGCCAGACATAGGCCATTATGGTCTCTTCACTGTATTTAGGAGCGTGGCCACATCTCTTTGGATCAAAGCATAATCTTTTCGGTCATGGCTGCTACAGACTCTCTCCTTCACCAACATCAAGGTTTTCATGTTCCATTGATTCACTCACTCACTGGTAATATTTATGGAAGAACACTTACGCTGTGCCGTACATGGCGCTGACAATTTCTAGTTTCTCAGATACATTGTTCCTGCCACCTATTGACCCATTTTCAGCGAGATGCCAGTTCAGTTAGTCATCATGCCAGTGTATGTACAACATGAGTTGTCACAAGGGTATGTGAGATACTTAGAGAACAAGTAATGTGTTCGGAGGTCAGGGAGATTCTGCCGCACAGGACATGGAGGTACTTCCCAGGAAACAGGAAGTCTTTTTGGTGCAGAGCAGGTTAACTGCTGATGAGATGGCTTAGAGACTTTTTCCACCCCACAGCCCTGCTTTTGGCAGTGTTGGGAAGGGAAAGTTCCAAATCCCACCAAACGCTGACTTGAAATAAGAAATGCACCTCCAGAGTTTTGGGAAGGTGAGTTGGCTCAAGGTCCTCCCCATCCTGAAGTTGCATCCCACCCTGGAGGTAACTCTCTGGGGATGCTAACAGTTGTGTTTCTCCCTTGGGGGATGGCAGGCCAAGGAGTCTTGGGAGGTGAATTCAGAGAAGAAGCTGGAACAGAGCTCCATAGTGAAAGAATGGGCACTGTGTGCTTGAAGGTGAGCCAGCAGCCATGGTCCTGAGGACATGCCCAGGCCTCCCCTGGGCCCACCTTTGCCTGCCAATGACTGAGGTCAGTTTCTGCCATGGAGTGGACAAGTGGCACCTGCAGTCTTCACTTAGTACAAGCCAGCTGGTCTTGCCTGGGGGCATTGAGAGTGGGGGTGGGCAGGACTCTCTTAGGCCCACAGGTCACTGATGATTGCAGCATATGACAGCCTGGTGCCACTGGGCCTGTGCTGTGTACCTGAGCCTCCCTCCCATTCTAGGAAGGCAAGGATAAGCAGGCTTTACTGCAGTACGAGAAGATTGTGTCCTGGCTGGAAGAACCGTCATTTCTCTGATGAAGATGCACAGAAGGCACGGGTCCTTTGGCTAGCTTCCCATCTCAAGCTGGCCATGTGTTATCTGAAACTACAGGTCTTCTCAGCTGCCACTGAGAACTGGAACAAGGTGAGGCCCCTTTAAAGAAGTATGTGAGCAACATTCACAGGTGAGGTTGGCAGTGAGCTGCTGGCATGTCTGAAAGTTGTCCTCAGTGACTAAGGTAGGAATAAGCAGGATGGACTGCTGGGAGCTCAGCGATTCAGGACCCAGAGGCAGGGGTGAGAAGCGAGCACTTTGGTGGAAGGAGGCAGGTGACCCAGAGCTAGGACACACTAGATGGGAAGAGCTACTTAAGTGTTTGCTTCACCCCAATTCATAGTCTCTCCCACTTATATACCTGCCTTATTCTAAAGAGAATAAGAAGACCTCCATCTGAAGACCTGTCTTCCCTCTCTGCCTCTTGGACTGAAAGAGATTCCTTCATAGACCTTGGGCTTTTCTGTTGGGAACCACCCGGCCTGGTTTCAAGAGTTGTAACCCACCCCCCATGGGTAAGGCTGAGTGAGCAACCTTCGGACTGTAAGCCACTAAGGAGACAAAGCTTATCTCCCTGGCAGGAACGCAGATTCTGCTTCATCCAAAACTGGCCCCAAATGCTTGGTCAGTTAGCCAATGACGGGTAAGATTTTCTCAAGGGAGGGGTCGCCTAAGACAGGCACAATCACGTGGAAGGCCCTCAAGAAAGGACTCAAGGGGCCACAGCAAATGGGGGTGATGGACCCTCGCCCCCTGGCTATCCTGACATAGCCTGAGTTCTCAGTCCTTCTGGGAGAAGTTTCCTTATCTCTTGGCTTCCTGGTTCTGCTCCACTTAAGCCTGAAACATTGACAGAGGGCAGTGCAGGGCTGTGCTTGATAGGCCAGGTTCCCCAGGTGATCGGGCATAAGAAAGAATTCTTAGTCCTGTGAAACCTGCTTTGCTAAGAATGCTCTCAACTAAATGATAAGGGTCCTGAGCAGGAAATGAGTTTGTCTCCCAAAGTTTTATAACCCCTTAGCTGATAGACCCTGGCTCAGATTAAGCCCTCAGAGTTCTTTGCATGTTATCTATTGTTTGATCCTTGCCTCCTGACAATGATTGATCAGCTTTATCTGTATTCCTGTGTAAAATGAACCTAATAAAAGCCATTGAGGAAGGGGCTCTTGGTCCTTCTCCTTTGAGGGACCAGCCACCGCTCCTCTCCAAGCAGAACGTGTCTTGATAGTCTTATTTTCATCCGTGATGGATGGGAGGGGGCTCTGCACACAAAGTTCCCACACACTTTTCCATTTAATGTCCCAAGACTCATTCTTTTATGGGCAGAACCAGCCATTTGCATTCCCCACCATCCTGCTGAGGGTACCTTGGAAACCCAGTCTTGTCCAGAGAAGCTATAGGACTTGAAGTCTCACTGTGGATTCCTCTGTCCTCATGAGGTCCTGGAGCTGGACAGCAACAATGAAAAGGGCCTTTTCCACCAGGGAAAGGCCCATCTGGCAGTGAATGATGTTGACTTGGCACGGGCTGACTTCCAGAAAGTCTTGCAGCTCTTACCCCAGCAACAAAGCCGCCAAGGTCCAGCTGGCTGGCTGCCATCAGCAGGTCAGCAAGCAGCTCGCACAGGAGAAGCAGCTCTGTGACTGCCCCAAGGCCAGACTGCAGCACTCCAGCTCATGTACCCCCACCTAATCCTGCAGTTTCTCGAGAACGACTTCCGTGTGCCTGACCTGGGCCAAGTGCATGAGATTGATGTGCCATGCCAGCTGCCTGACCTTCCAGGCATCACTGATGACCTCAGGTACAGAGCAGATCTGAGCCCTGGTATTGCCCCACCCACCCCAGGCCCCATTCCAGAGCTGTCTGCCTCCCCACAGAGGTGGCCGAGCCTTTGGAGCCAGGTGAGCCAGAGCCAGGAATGGGAGTTGGGCCACTTTCTTCCTCAGATACCTCATGTTTCTCACACTTGTTTCAGACCTAGAAGATTGGGTGCTAATAGCACCTCCCACCACCTCCCCCAGCTCCAGCAGTGCTGGTCAGTGCTTCCCAGCCCCCACACCCACCACAGACCTTGACCTCTCCAGGTCATGATGCCCAGGAGGCTGACAGCAGCCCTTCTCCTTCAGGCAGGGGCAGGGGCAGGGGCCCTGGGCATGTGTGGGGGGGTAGGGTGCTCCCTTTGAAGGTGCCTCCAAATTTCTGGATCCCTGAAGGATTTTCTGTAGTTGGGTTAAGTGGCCATAAATTCTACAGTTTCAGGATAGTTGCAATTTTAAATCTTGTTCCATTGGGGTCATTAATAGTGGTCTTCAAACTGTGTCCATCGTGCTCTAGAATTGGAGGGTGCCTGGGCAAATGGGGCCATGTGTCCCCCACTTACGCCAATGGAAAAAGAGGGGCCACTAAAATCATTGAAAACTACTGAACAAAATATCCATGGGTTCCTTATTTTGCAGAATTTCAGCTTTAATGTATCTCCCACTCATCTCCCTCTTCCAGAAGTAGCACAAAAATTCCTTGCTGGATCACATGTCAGGATTAGATATTCAATATATTGGAAACTCTCAGGGCCCCCCTCTGCAGGTGGCAGCTAAGCTGGGTGGGGATCAGAGAGGGTCCCTGAGCTCAGGCAGATGCAGTCAGCATTCAGGCTTCACCAAGGGCCTGGCTTCACCAGCCGGCTTCCTCTTCATGGAGAGCCCCTCCTCACAGCCAGGCTGCTGATGGCTCCTCAGGACCCCCAGAACCTTATGCAGGGCAGGGCTGTCCAACAGCCTAGCCCTGCCTGAGCAGCCTTTGTTCCCAGTCCAGGGAGTTCCCAAGGAAGTGATGGACTCCTCCAGTGGCCTGGACCCTCTGTTGCAATTCATCTGCTAGGCTGGGGGCACCGGTATGGCCAAGCTCCACAGCATCAGGGAGCACAAGGTAGACAAGAAGAAAGAGAAGGAGCAGGATCAAGGTGAGGGGACTCTGCTGCACCCACTCCAGGAGGGCTCTGAGAAAAGGGCTGCCTCTTCCAACCACCACCAGACTCCAACAGGGTGCTCCTTGCCACCAATGTGTTGAAAGGCCAGCCCCCTGCTGTCCCCTGGGTGTTTGCTGGAAACCCTGGGTGGCCACCCTAACATCCTCTTCTCTGCTGCCTGGGCAGTGGGTTCCTGCTGGGTTTTGGAGCCTGCTGAGTGGAACTGTCCTCTCTAAGCTGGTAGGTGACAGAGCCTCATCCAGCTCTAAGTACAAGAGAGAATCTTCTCATATTCTGCCAGTTGTCCAAGGAACAGACACTGCTTCAGGTCAGATCGGAACCTGAGATATTTGAGAAACAGGAACTGGAGGGGTAGCTCAGTCCTGCTTCCCCAAGCCCCTTGGGGCTACAGATTTCTTCCTGGGATGCTGGCAAGGATGTGACACCTGGGCAGGAAGCAGCAGTCCTGTGCTTGAGTCCCAGCTTGGCTTCTTTTTTAAAAATATATATTTTTTTTATTTTAATTGTTGTTCTTGTACAGTTTTCTGCCTTCTACTCCCATCCCAGCCCACTGCCCCAGCCCTCCCCAGCTCTCTCCCATTTCTACCCCCCTAGGTTTTGTCCATGTGTTTTTTATACTTGTTGCTCTAAGCCCTTCCCCTTTTCCCTTGAAATTCCTACCCTTCTCCTCTCTTGCTTCTGAGCTTTGCACCGTGACCTGGTCCAACTGCCTAACACTCTGGGCTACTCACACACTGGGGCTGCTTGTTGGTGCCCCTTTGTCTCACAGGGTGGCTATGCTGTTGTTACTCAAACGTTAACCATTTTCTTATCAGTGCCCTGATGCTGGATCCACTGACAGACTGAAGTTCCAGGAGCCGGTGGTGACCAGGTGGCTGTGGAGAGGGCCGGGGTGTGTCAATGATGAAGAAAAAGAGGACAAATGTGACTAAACACTGACGTTGTCATCCAGGAGCAGGTATCATACCTGGTCCCTTCATCCTTCCTCACCAGTGGTTTCTTCTATTGCACTGAGGGCCACAGGCCAAGGTGGGGCCTGATGTCACATCTCCCCCACAAGCTGATCCTGAGGTGCACAGGGAGGTGGAGCACCACTGCCTTCCCAGACTGGGAATGTTGTGCACCATGCACACTCTACCTTTTCTTATTTCTAAGTCTCCAGGGGCTTCTAAGTCTCTAGGGGCTACGTGAACTGGTTCCCCAAAGCACCCCTCTCACCCTCCATCTTTTCCCTCCCAGGAGTCTCTGGGAAAGGACATGGGACTGGGGCCAGTGAGGGGCCAGGAGGAGCCTTCGCTTCAATGTCAGACTCCATCCCACCTCTGCCTCCCCACAGCAGCCACCTGGAGTGGAAGATGAAAATGACTGGGAATCCTAGGGTCTCAGCGGCTCCTTCTCCCCAAACCCAGGCTGAGGCTCTTGCCCTCACATGGAAGCAGCTGGGATGGACTCCTTGGCCTGCAGGTGTCTCAGCCCCAACTGCTCTTGGAGGGATAGGGATCTTGGAGGACATCCAGGACTGTGGCTGGGCCTTCTTCAAGGAGCAGGGAGGCTGGCTCCTGAGGGGTGGGGGAGGAGGCCCTGCCTCCATGCCTATGCTCCACCCACCTCCTTCACTGGTATGCTCTGCTCCTCCCTGAGACTCTGAGATACAGCAGTGCACAAATCAATAAAGAAATAGAAAGCAGAATGGCATCAACTGACAGTGCACGTTTAATTAAGGAACTAGAGCTGTGTAGAATGCAAACTTCTCTGAGCCAGGGCCTGTGTTCCTGCTCCCACTGGTCTCAGGCAATGAGGCTGGGTGCTAAGGAGACCAAGGCCCTTTCTCTGGGGTCAGGGAGAGAAGAGGTGTAGTCAATAGGGGCAGTTGTTGCAGATGAGGGAGGGATATTCTCACACAGGAGAAATTGCCTGGCTGACAGACACAGAGTATCTAAAAGTAGTCATGCTGAGAGCCCAGTGACCCTTGGTGTAGTTTTTGGTGTCAGGGGTAGAAGGGTCTCAGAGTCTGCCCAAGTGTCTGAGATGGGGAGAGGTGCTACTGACTTGCAGGACCTGATAGCCATCCAGGGGCTTATGATGCTCTGCAGGGCCTGAACAGGTTAGGGAGCAGCCTGGGAGTAAAAGAAGAGTGGCCAGCAGCTGGGGCAGCAGCACCCAGGGCCCTGCTCCCAGTTCTCAGCGACTTCAGTGAATGATTTCTCAGGGGTAGTGCTTAATCCCCAGATGGTAGTTGGATGAAGTAACCAGAAACCTGAGGGTGGAGGAGCCCTGGACACCAGGGGTGCTGGGAATGGGGAACGTCCTTAATTTTGAGGAAAGGGTGAAAAGAAGGTCTCAAACAGCTAATTTGAGCTAGGAAAGGGAGAGGAGGACAAAAGGGAGGCAGCAAAGGTCTGCTCCACCTCACCTCTGATGAAGTGGATGCTGAGAAATGGGCAGGGACGGAGACCCCGCAGTGGAAGGTGCAGCTTCCACAGCCATCCAGAGTGGCTGGTCAGGAAGCAGGGCAGGGAGCTCCCTGGGCCCTGGTGAACAGGAGGAAAGATCCAGTTTCTGGGAGGGGCCCAAGGATGGCCAAGACCCAGTGTTCATGAGTGACCTAGTTTTTGCCTATTGCCTTCTGTGCCTATTCCTAGGTCCTGGCAGCCCAATGATTTCAGAAGGGGGCTGGTCTGCATGCCAGACAAGTGTGGCTGTCCGTCAGGAGAGGCCAGACTTCTTGTGATGAAACTGGAGAGACAGGGTAAGACTGTGAAATACTAGATGGAGGTCTTGGTGGGGAGTTCTCAGTGGGGGCAAGGCAGGACTGACCTTCTGCAAAGCAGCAACGACAGGGCCAAAGGTGGCTTTGGCCTCCACACAGTCTTAGATCCAGGTGGGAAGTTTTGCCAGGGTATGTGGATGGGCATACCTCTGGTCCAGCAGCACTATGCTAGTAAAATCCTTCTGGTATATGATGGGAACATGTTGGGGCTCTGATTAAACCTGCCTCCCCAACAGAGCACTGCTATTCTGTCCCTTTCCCTTCCTCAGTCCCCCAGAATGGAGAGATGGCCAGGAATAGACCCCATCCTGTCACCTCCCTCTTCCTCTCTCTCTCCCTCCTTCCCTCCCCAACGATTCATCCTGATAGCTAGGAGCAGTCCCAGATTCACCTATAGACTGACAGCCTTCATACACAGATTCACCACCAAAGCCTTTCCTGGGGCAGGCTGACCTGGGGCTCGGGGCTGGGAAGGGCAAAGGAGGTGACCTATCAGAACTGTTTCTTGCCTCCTGCCTGGAGTCCTGAGAAAATGACACTGCTGGGTTGTGAGCAAGACCAGTCAGCTTCCAGGGGGTGCAATGCCAGAAGCTGATTGGATGGATGATGTCACATGCAGCTCCAGAGGGCATAGAGGGCACTGCCATCCCTCTGGGCAAACAGGAAACTGGCACACAGCAAGGGGTGGTGGAAAGTCCCAGCATACCTCAGTCCTCAGGACTACCCAGCTCTCCCTGCCCTCTCCCCTCATCCTCTGGACACTGGAGGTACTCACAAGGATCTGATCCAAATAGGCCATCTTCTCCAGGAGCTCCAGAGACCTGATGTTGGGGTAGGGCATGTCCACCATGACCACACACCTGGGGTGGAGGCACACAGGAGCCAGAGGCACCTGGGGTTCTCAAAAGCCAGGACGAAGGGCTGGGTCCTCACCCACACATTGCAACAGCTGGTCTACCACTCCTGCAGTCAAGCTCTGCTCAGAGGCTCTGTATGTGGATGTAGAGATGTTTCCCAGAACAGAGTTTCAGGATGCCTGGGTCACAGGTCTGCTCCAGGCCTTGTTTTCTAGCCCAGAGAGCCCCAGGGGCTTTGCGGACTCCTCTGGGTGGTCGGTCATCAGGGATTAGAAGTGGTGGGAGAAGCCCCCGTGCATGAGGCCTGACCATCTGGTTTGATGTGCATGAGAAATCCCAAGAGGAACTCTGGGTTCAGTATCCCCATTGTGGAAGTTCACCCCACCCCATAGTGGAAGTTCACCCCACCCCATAGTGGAAGTTCACCCCACCCCATAGTGGAGTGACCTCATAGAGGGGTCACTCATGTTTTTCCTGACAGCCAGGTGGGCCAGCAGGCCACTCTTGTCCCAGTGGGCATGGACCTGGCGTTGGTACTCATAGGAGGGGAAGAAACAGATCACTCCTCCAGGAACCACACTGCACAAGTTACAGAGGATTCGACCTGTCTCATTCATCTAAGAAAAGAAGATAAGGGGCCCTCCAGGAAGCCACTCCTGAAGCCACATCCTAAAAAGGCTCCTAACCTTAGGTCTCAGAGCCAAGTGCAGAGACCCACAGATGAACGTGGTCAGGAGGCCTGCAGCTAGACAACGCCCCCCCCCACCAGTTGGGAATCAGATTGGCTCGTGCCACCCTCCCTACTAAACACACCCAAAGGATGCTCCCAGTGACAGGCAGCATCTGACACACACCGCTGCACAAGCACACCTGAGCTGTACCTGCAGTGGGTGTGTGCCAAGGCTGCTTCCCCAGCTCCCCATGTCCTGTGGGCAATTTGGGATTAAGCATCATCTGTGACAGATCAGGCACTGAAAACCCGAGGCATGCCACTAGAGAAGGTGTCCCAGCACTTGCATACCTGCCAGGGAGGAGCCAATATAACCAAATGACAAGAGAAACAAAGGGAATGAGCCACTTTCTCATGAGCTTCATCTTATAGGGATGGCTGGAGGTGTCAGGAAAACTTACTTAGCAGCCCAAAGGGTGAGGAGTGGGGGAAACTCAGACCTTCCTCAATAAACATCTAGATACTATTCATTCTGTGCCAGCTCTGGATTGGCCAGCATGCCACCCACCCTAGAAATCTCCCTCCACCCCCAGCAAAGGTAGCGGTGGAGCTGGCTGACTGGTACTGACCATGTGAGGAAGCTCTCTCTTCAGGTGTGCAAATTCCAGCTGCTGGTTGGAGGGCCCAGTGCAGATGACGAGGGGCAGGATGGTGTCTGGAGGGATCACGTGACCTTTGGAGGCCCAGGGATGGTCTGAACACTGGAGGTACAAACTCTGCTGCAAGGTAGATGCCACAGGGAGCACTGCCCAACCAGTGTCTTGCAGACTAGGAGCAGCAATTTTTAATGCTCACTCACCCATCCTCTTTCCACAGTAAAACAGCAGTACTCAGGCCTCTCCCATGGAGGTGAAGGGGGCACAGATAGCTGGCATCCCATGGTCCCTTCAGCCCCTCAGGCCTGCTAACAGCATACAGCTCAATTGTAACTCAGCCTATTATGTGACTATGTGACCCACTCCACCCTGGACATGGATTCTCACCACAGGAAAACTCCACCAGTCACTCAGCTGCCACCCCAGCACATGCCAGCAGCAGCTCCCAGAAGTCAGACACCTGAAGACCACAACATCAAAGCTCTGTGACCTCCCAGGGGTCCAGGGACAGAGACCCGGGGTCTGAGGACAGAGGGGCCTTGGCAAGGAGAGGAAGAGAGAATCACTTGGGAACACAGAAGTCAGGGTGAGGAGGTAGCAAGTGCCTAGGAACAAAAGAGAGGTCAAAGGAAAGACTGATAACAAAAGCAAACACACACACACACAAAAAAAACAATTTAATGATGTCAATGTTGGCAGTCTCATTTAAACTACTTGTGGCAATGGCAAAGGAAATTTGGCAGTGAGTCTCAGCTCTGGATGTGCAACAAAATCAGGAGTGGAAATCTAAAATATATACACACATGGCCAGACCCCAGCCCAAACTATTGAATAACAATCTCTAGGGGGAGACCTGGCTGGTGTGGCTCAGTGGAATGGGCACAGGCCTGTAAATCAAAGGCTTGCAGGTTTGATTCCCAGTCAGGGCACTTGCCTGAGTTGTGGGTCAGGTCCCCGGGAGGGGGCACACGAGAGGCAACCACACATTGGTGTTTCTCTTCCTCTCTCCTTCCTTTCCCCTCTCTCTAAAAATAAATAAAATCTTTTTAAAAACAGAAAACAAAGAATCTTTAGTGGGAGGAATAGGCTTTTGTATTCATTTGAAGAGCTCCATCCAACTTTTTTACCTATCAAATGGGCAAAAATCCTAAAACTTTGACTACTCTGTGGAGAAACTGGCATCTTATATCTGTGGGTGGGATACAGAATGGTGCTGTTCCAGGTAGAGGGCATCTGGACAATATTTAACAAATGAGGTACATTTTTACTTTTTAACCCAGCAATCCCACATTCAGGAGTCTCCCCTGAAGATTCAGCTCAACAAACCAAACACCACCTGCCCAAGGGCATTTCCTGTGCAGTGATGTGTGAGAGCATGGCCACTTTTCACAGGGACTGGTCCCCTGAGCTGTGCTACATCTGCCCAGTGAAAAACTGTGTAGCCCAGTGAGGAATGCAGCCCACTTTGCCCCTGTGGACTGATATGCAGGCACTGCCAGAACATACAGGCACAGAAAAACAGATCCTATCGCCTTTGAGGTAAGGAAAAAAGAAAAGGGGAAAAGAATAAGGACATATATCTGCTTATTTTTTGCAAAAACATCACATGAAACAGGGGAAAGATAGACTAGTAGCTAATAAAACATGCTCATAACCTACAGGAATGGGAAAGAGGTTGGAAAGGGGTGGAAGTGAGACTTTCTGAAACTTTTTATATGATTTCACCTTTGTAACCACACACATGTTTACATTTTCTAAAAACAGAATGAAGTCAACAAAAAAGGCAAACTCTAAAACTGAAAACAAACTGCAACAAAGAAAGCCTGACACCAAGTGACTTCGTATCCTTTTTTTAATATCCTCAACCAAGGATTTGCTTATTGATTTTAAAGAGAGGAGAAGGGGGGTGGGGGGTGGGAAGAAAAGCATCGATTGGTGGCCTTTCATCTATGCCCCAACCAGGAACCAAATCTGCAACCTTTTGTTTTACAGGGTGTCACTCCAACCAACTGAACTATACTGGCCCGGGCATGACTTCATATCCTTAGTGGCCATAATATTTCCCACAGAATGTATTTTGACCCTGACCTAGAATGAAAGAGATGTGGCTTGAGGTTTTTCATTTTTTGAGCCTCGTAAGAATACATGAAGATGCTTCTGTTGCCAAAGGTTGCTAATGAGGATTTTTCTTGAAAGTTAAGATTGAAAACAACCTCAGACATAAATAAGACATAAATAAGACAAATAAGTGGGGTGCCAGCAGACTAAGTCTCCATGGCCCTGCCACTTGCCTCCAGAGGCAAGCCACACTGTGAATGGCTTCTCACTAAGGCACCACATCCACCGTTCAGGGCGATCATAAAATGCCTTCAACACAGTGTGGGCAATTCTAGGTCCTAAGGGCCCACCTCCATTTGATTACTTTTCCCTCTGATTTTTTAATCAATTTTACATAAATATGCTAGACTTTTATTCCCAGCTGTATGGCAGGCTAAGCAACTTAGATTGACCCTCCCACTGAAAAAAAACTAAAGATCTTGAATAAAATATTTTTAAAAAACAATGTTTTCAGCACTGATAAGGAAAGATACCAAAAATACACATAATCAAGAAGCCAATGAGGCCCAAGGATAATAAATAGAAAGAAATCCACCACCAGTTATATCTCAGTGAGATTGCAGAACACCAAAGAAAAAGAGAGTACCTTAAATGCAGCCAGAAGGAAAGGACAAGTTACCTTTCAAGCCAGAAGACAGTGGCAGAAGACCTTCAACATGCTAAAAGAATGTTAAATGTCATCTGAGAATTCTATACCTAAATGTCATTTAAGTATAAGGGAAATGAAGACATTATCTGCTGAACAAAACCAGGAGAGTTTGCTGTAAACAGACCCTCATCAAAGGATGTTTTTTAAAAGATGTGTATCAGACAGAAGGAAAGAGATTCTAGACAGAAGATCTCAAATCAAAGAAGGAGCTAAGAAGGAAATGGAAATGGATTTTCTCAGCCTGCTGTTGAAGAAATAATAGGTTTGGAGTCAGATCTATTTATAGTCATATCTTGCTGTGGTTTCTTACCATCTGGGATAGTTGAATCCAGTTATTTAAGCTTTCAGAATCATGATATACTAATCTTAAAAATTCATATAATAAGTGCCACTTATGCAAGGTTTTTGTGAGGAATACAGGAGTAAACACATATAATGCTCTCAGTATAGCTTCTGCACCTAGGTGCAAAATAAATGTTAATTTCTTACCATCAAAAATTAATGAATAAACAAGTAAATAAGATACTGTGAGCAACAAAGAATTCCCCCCTCTGCTTCAGGTGGAAGATAAAATTCTGGCACTCTTTTATATTGTGTGAATCTGTAACCACAGAGCTGATGTTTAGTGATTGTTTTCTTTTCATCTTTTCAATATCAAGCCTCACATCTTTCAAACAAAACATTTATGATTTCTTTATTCAAAAAAAACACTGCACATGTATACACAAATGCCAGAACTATACCCTGGATTCCAGTTAGACTCACAATTTTAAAAGAATTTGTGTTCACAGTTTGATGAGGTCATAAAATACATGTTGGCTCATCCACAGGTTCAAAATGGCCTCTCCTGCCCCTCCTCCCCAAGGATCTCTCCCAACTGAGAGATAGAAGCAGAAAAAGATGCCTCAGACACAGCTTCTGAACCCTAATACCTTTGCTGAGACACCCTTCCCAGCTCCATCTTTGACCCTCCGTTTCATTAAGGATAAAGAAGTCAAAGCAATAGAAAGCAGCTAAGAGAAGTTAGCTTGGTCTCCTTTAAGTTCTCTGCCTAATTTTCACTTGGCGACAATTTGGTGGGTGAGGGTGCAGGAGGACAGGTAAACCCAGAACCCATCTCTCCTTGATGGTGTCAAGGAAACAAATAGTACTAGTCCTGAAGCTCTAAACCTGGGCT
>PVKU01015193.1:0-19345 GCA_004027475.1 Anoura caudifer | reverse complement strand
TCTGATGGGAACTCCTTTGTAGGTGACTGTCCCCTTATCCCTTGCTGCTTCTAGAATTCTCTCCTTCATTTTAATCTTGGCTAATGTATTATGATGTGCCTTGGTGTGTTCCTTCTTTGGGACTCTCTGAACTTCCTGGACTTCCTGGAATTCTATTTCCTTTTCCAGATTGGGGAAGTTCTCCTTTATTATTTGTTCAAATAAGTTTTCCACGTGTTGCTCTTCCTCTTCCCCTCTGGTACCCCTCTAATTTGGATGTTGGGATGTTTAAAGATGTCCTGGAGGTTCCTAAGCCTCTCCTCATTTTTTGAATTCTTGTTTCTTCATTGTTTTCTGATTTGATGTTTCTTTCTTCCTTCTGGTCCACTCCATTGATTTGAGTTCCAATTTTCCTTCCATCACTATTGGTTCCCTGGGTGTTTTCCTTCATTTCACTTATTGTAGCCTTCATTTGTTTATCTCATTTGTGAGCAAAATCAACCAGTTCTGTGACCATCCTGATCACCAGGGCTTTGAACTGCACAACTGATAGGTTGGCTATCTCTTGGTCACTTAGATGAATTGGCTCTGGGGCTTTGATGTGTTCTCCCATTTGAGCCATTTTTGTTTTTTTGTTTTTGGGTCTGGTCACTCCTGTTACATTGTGAGGGGTGGAGACTTAGGTGTTTACCAGGGCGGGGCAGCCTAGTCGCTTGGTTGTGACGCTGAATGTGGGGGCAGGGTCTTGGTGTTTTTAGGTTTTATTTCCTGGCGCTGGTACCCTGGGTTCTGAGTTCTGTCTTGTTCCCCATTTTCGCCTGGATTATCTGTGCACAAATTTGAGACTGCCTGGTCAGCCAGCCACCTTGCGCCTGGGGTCCGCTAGCCGCCGCCTGTGTACCTGGGGCCTGCTAGCCACTGACTGCAGGCCTTGGTCCGCCAGTAGCTGCCTGTGTGCCAGGTCTGCCAACCTCCGCTTCCTCCTGCCGCGACTCTGCCCCTCTTACCAATCTGGGTGAATGGTTGTCAGACCTCCTTACAGTTCAGTTTTCTCTCAGTTCCGGTTGATTTCTTGTTCCTAAATCCTTGTTGTCCTTAATTTGGTTGTGCGAGGAGGCACAGTGTGTCCACCTACACCTCCATCTTGTCTGGAAATCTCCTGGTTTATTGATAATAGACATTCTGACAGCTGTGAGGTAATATCTCATTAGGTAAAGTTAATTTTAATAGTACACATTAAGCCAGTATATTTAACATACCCATGCTATCATTTCAACCTGTAATCAATATAAAATTATTAAACATTTTACATAATTTTTTCATGCTATATGTTTAGAATTTGGTGTATATTTTCTGCTTATAGCACATCTCAATTTGGACTATCCACACTGCAAGTACTCAGTACCAACAGATAACTAATGACTACTGTATTGGACAACACATGTTTAGGTCTAAACAAAAGCTGTGGTTATGGTTGCATTGTAATAAGTTAAAAACTTCAAATTAATGCAATTTTATTACTTATTACTTAACTCACATTGTGTTTTACATGGAAGTCAGTTTGGAGAACTCTTAGTTATATAGTTATCTTCCAAAATATGTGAGATATTACTACCACCATACCATTAGCTACCATGTCTATCCTGTCACATACTTACCACATTTTTGTGTGTGGTAAGAAAATTAAAGATTAATTGTCCTAACAACATTCAAGTGTATGATACAGTATGATTAGCTACAGTCACCATGGTGTACATTATATCCCCAGAGCTTGCTGATCTTATAACTGGAAGTTTGTACCATTTGACCAATATCTCCCTATTTCCCCCATCATCCCAGCCCCTGGCAACCACCATTTCACTGTCTGGTCTTATGAGTTTGGTGTTTTTAGATTTTACATATAAATGAGATCATATCGTGCTAGTCATTTCTGTCTGACTAGAAAATAAGTTTGCAATGGTTCACAACCATTAGAGCTGTTTTAGGCACAGTTTTTATCTCTAACTCCTGTGGTACTGCATATTCCTGAGATTAAATAGTGGATTAGAAATAAGTAATGGTATCACTGTGATTGTAAACCAGAAGAAGCAGAACATGAGATGCTTCAATTCTGTTATTTTTTTGTTAGCATTTGGACTTTATATTTCTTAAAAAATTTAAAACAGTTAAGCAAAGTGAAAACAGTGATATTTAATATTTTTGTTGGTAAGTAAAAATGTTAGTTCATACATAAAATATTTTAGTTATTTGAATGAAAATGTTAAAGATGAAGTATATTTTTAAAGTATATTTTATTGATTATGCTATTATAGTTTTCCCAATTTTTCCCCTTATCCCCCCTCCACCCTGCACCCCCAACTCTCCAGCATTCCCCCCTTAGTTCATGTCCATGGGTTGTACATATAAGTTCTTTGACTTCTCTGTTTCCTATATCATTTTTGAGCTCTCACCATGTATTTAATTCCTACCAATTATGCTTCTTCTCCCCTGTATCTTTTCCCCCTACTCCTTCCTTCTCCCTCCCCACTGAAAACCATTTCTCTAATTTTGTCCATTGTGATGTCCATTTCTCTAATTTTGTTCCTGTTCTAGTTGTCTTCTTAGTTTTTGTTTTCACTGTTTTTCTTTCTTCTTTTTTAGGTTCATTTGTTGATAGTTGTGAGTTTGTTGTCATTTTACTGTTCATACTTTTTGATCTTCTTTTTCTTAGATAAGTCCCTTTAACATTTCATATAATAAGGGCTTAATGATGATGAACTTCTTTAACATTACTTTATCTGGGAAATACTTTATCTGCCCTTCCATTCTAAATGAAAGCTTTGCTGGATAGAGCAATCTTGGATGTAGGTCCTTGCTTTCATGACTTTGAATACTTCCTTCCAGCCCCTTCTTGACTGCAAGGTTTCTTTGGAGAAATCAGCTGATAGCCTTATGGGAACTCCTTTGTAGGTAACTCTTGACTTTCCTTGGGCTGCTTTTAAGATTCTCTGTTTGTCTTTAATCTGGGATAACTTCATCATGATGTGCCTTGGTGTGTTCCTCTTTGGGTCCAACTTGTTTGGGACTCTCTGAGCTTCCCAAACTTCCTGGAAGTCTATTTCCTTCACCAGATTGGGGAAGTTTTCCTTCCTTATTTGTTCAAATAAGTTTTCAATTTCTTGCTCTTGTTGTTCTCCTTCTCACACCCCTATAATTTGGATATTGGAATGTTTCAAGTTGTCCCAGATGTTCAAAAGTCTTCATTTTTTTGAGTTCTTGTTTCTTCATTCTGTTGTGGTTGAATGTTTATTTCTTCCTTTTGTTCCAAATCATTGATTTGAGTCCTGGTTTCCTTGCTGTCACTGTTGGCTCCCTGAATATTTTGCTTTATTTCATTTTGGGTATCTTTCATTTGTTCTTTCATTTTGTGACCAAGCTCAATCAGTTCTGTGAGCATTTTAATTACCAGGGCTTTAAATTCTTCATCAGATAGCTTGGCTATCTCCTCATCATGTAGCTGTCTTTCTGAAGTTTTGCCCTGTTCTTTCATTTGGGCCCTATTTTTTTGTTTTGGGCACCTGTTAATTTGTAAGGGGGTGGAGCCTATGGTATTCATGATTGCAGGGCAACTCTCCTTGCTGTGCTGTGGTGCTGCCTGTGGGGGAGGGGCCATAGAGGGAACAGTGCAGCTTGCCTACTTATCTCTATCCCACTTTCCAACGAACTGTTGTGAGACTGGGATTTTCTCCCAATGTGGCAACTGCCATAGTCCACAGCCACCTCTGAGTCTCAGTTTCCTCTTAAGTCAGCCCTGCTTGCATGGTCCACCACCTTGCCAAGGTTTCTCAGCCAGCCCCGTCTGCACAGTCTGCTGCCTCACAGCAGGTTCTCCCCATCTGCTGCCTTACTTGTCTGGTTGTCCTATTTGACTGTTTCTTTAATTCTGTGGTTTTTGGAGTTCCATGCAGTTTGCTTTTCTGGCACTTCTAGTTGCTTATTGTTTTTACATAGGTTGTTATCTTCCTCTTGGTTGTGCAAGGAAGCGAGGGGTTTCTACCTACACTTCCATCTTGGCCAGAACTCTGAAATGTATTTTTTAATCATCAGTTGTTCATTTTAAAACTAAGGAAAGAATCTAAGAAAATAATATTATATTTTCTCATGTAGAGGTGGATGTGCTAGAAGATGATCCACTCTGGGTGTCAGATTTTGTAGGCAGTTATATAAGTTATTAGTCTGTGTTCTCCAGAGAAACAGAATGAATAAAATACATATTATATAATTTATTATATGCAATTGGAACACATGATTACAGAGGCTGAGAAGTCCCAAGATCTGCAGTCAGCAGTCTGGAGACTCAGGAGAACTAGTGGTGTGTAGTTCTAGCCCAACTCCCAAGACCTGAACACTAGGAGATCTGATGGTTTAGTTCCAGTCTGAGCCCTAACTTGAAGACAAGAGAAGACTGATGTTCCAGCTTCAATACAGTCAAACAGAGAGATAGAATTGTTTCTCACTCAGCATTTTGTTCTATTCAGGTATTCAATGGATTGGATAAGGCTCACCCACACTAGGGCAGGGACAATCTGCTTTACTCAATCTACCAATTCAAAAGTTAATCTCATCCAGAAATGCACCCAGAATATCTAACCAAATATCTGGGCACCCTGTGGCTCAGTCAAATTGATATATAAAATTAACCACCACAAATGTAGGTTACTGGTTTGACTAGAGAACATTTCTTTACACATTCTTACTCTCTACCCCACACAAATCACAATACTATGACCTCCACTCACATACTTTAAAGTAGTTCAAACCATGGGCTGTGCCCAAGTTAGCATGGAAAACTTCTTGTTATTGTCCCCTAAAGCAGAATGACCACAGTTTCCAAGAACATTAGTCTTGGTGAACTCACCCTGGCCCCTGCAGTTGTGACAATGCTCATTCACACATAAAGAGAAGATTTAATCAGAGCAAAGGAATGTACTCAGTGCCTTACAGAAAATCTACAGTCTCAACACAAAATGTGTTCAGGTAAATAATTCTAGCATATAGAATGTTTGTGCTGAAGCTAAGAAAATGAAAATAAATTAGGCCATTTACAAATTCTGTGTCTTGAAGAACAAATACCATTTTGTGAATTGGAAGTTTGACATAAGACATTCTAATTATATGAGCTTAGATATTTTATAGGACAAACCTTTTCACTTAAAACCAGAGAGTATATAATTAAAAACTAACATGACATGGTTAGTTTATGGGATGGGTGTCATTCCTATCCTGTATCTATGTTAATATAGAGAAGGTTGTGCTGTATGCTTGACTAAATAAATATATTTCCTCTAGAGCATACAGAATTAAATCCTTATGCTTCTCTGGAGAATTTTCTTTCAATTTATGAATTATTACTTGGCTCTCAATAAATAATACAGGCTTCATTTTGTTTGTGTATGTCTTTGACCTTCTTAGTCTTTTTCCATTCAGTTATCTTGTACCATCCTTTATTATAGTATTATATGTTTATCTCAGGTGCAGCAGACTTTACATTGTTTAATGCTTGATGCATATTCAGTTCTCATTAATTCCTTGTAGGATGAATAGATATATGACAGATGTTACTGAATCTGAGTTTAGGTTTATTACAGTCTCTCACTTACAGATCCTATATAGATCTTTCTCAAAATTTTTGAAGCCATGAAAAGCATCAGAATGTAAGTACTCATACCACACTGTCAATCTTTATTTTTACTCCTAGGCAGTTAGAGTTCCAAACTATTTTAGATGACAAGTTGGTATCTGCAATGATTAATCTGCCCATTCTTTGCACATAGCGATTTGTATGGAATAGTCTTTCAATAGACAAGTTATCAATAGGTGCAACCTCTAAATTCATAAAGAACTCATTGCAACATGACTTCCTTCTTTGGACCTGTGATCTTATGATCTTTTGGATGCCACTCTCCCCATGCAGAAAAAAATTGTTTTCTTGCAAGAGGCCTTTAGGCATAACATGACATTTATGATGTATAGAGTGTGCATTTCATGTTTTTTTTCGCATGTATTTCATTTGGTTAAAAACTGATATGCAATCTAAAACATTCAAATAAATGATTTGACATATTTTATATAACACATGTTCAAGTAATTAATTTTCTCATGGAAATGTCATACCATTTAACTCATAGTTATGAGCCAAATATTTGTGCAGTAGTTTGTAATGAGTATATGCATAATCACAGATTGCCATATTTTCTTTGTACTCAAATGTAATTTAAAGGGACAGAATCAGGGTGCAGTGGACTTTACATTGTTTAATGCTTGATGCATATTCGGTTCTCATTAACTCCTTGTCAGATGAATAGATATATGACAGATGTTACTGAATCTGAGTTTAGGTTTTTGGCTAGTCTTACTTAAGTGTTATTATATCACTAATACAATTAATTGCGCTACTTTGAAAATACTTAGTTACCAAAAAGTGTATCAAAAATAACTATGGATGGATATAGGGAGTTCCAGCCAAGATGGAAGTAGAGGTTGAAATGCACAACCAAAAGGATAACAACCAATTTAAAAGCAATAAACAACCAGAGTGCCATAAAAGCAAACTGCATGGAAGTCTGATAACCAAGGAGTTAAAGAAATATTCATCCAGACCAGTAGGAGGTATGGAGATGGGCAGCTGGGTGAGTGGGGAGGACCAACAGCAAGGTGGTGGACTGTATGGATGACAAGGGGCTAGCTGACCAGGAAACTGAAGACTCAAAACCTCTAGATATAAAATACTGTGGGGGTTGCAAAGTTAGGAGAAACTTCCAGGCTCACAGGAGAGCTTGTTGGAAAGTGGGGTTAGAGCAGAGCAAGTGATTGCCATTGTTCCCTCTCTGACCCCTCCCCCACATACAGTGCCACAACACAGCAAAGAGGGTTGCCCCACCCTGGTAAATACCTAAGGCTCTGACCCCTTGCAACAAAACAAGTACACCAAGACAAAGAAATATGGCCCAAATGAAGGAAAAGATCAAAACTCCAGAAAAAGAGCTAAGCAATGAGGAGATAGACAACTTATCTGATGCAGAGTTCAAAACTGGTAATCAGGGTGCTCACAGAATTGATTGAGCTTGGGCACAAGATGAAGGAAGAAATGGTTACACAAAGTGAAATAAAGCAAAATGTACAGGTAACCAACAGTGAAAGGAAGGAAACTGGGGCTTAAATCAATGATTTGGAACAAAAGGAAGAAATAAATATCCAACCAGAACAGAAGGAAGAAATGAGAATTCAAAAAAATGAGGAGAGGTTTAGGAACCTCCAGGACAACTTTAAGTGCTCCAACGTCTTGATTGTAGGGGTGCCAGAAGAAGAAGAAGAGCAAGAAATTGAAAGCTCATTTGAATAAATAATAAAGGAGAACTTCCCCAATCTGGTGAAGGAAATAGACTTCCAGGAAGTCCAGGAAGCTCAGAGAGTCCCAAAGAAATTGGACCCAAGGAGGAACACACTAAGGCACCTTATCATTAAGTTAACCAAAGTTAAAGATAAGAAAAGAATCTTAAAGCAGCAAGAAGAAAGAAGAAAGTTACTGTGTTGCAGCTGATCAAAGCTGGGCAGATCTGCTCTTGCCTCCAGTAGACAGAAGAAAGTGTATGGAGCCATGGGGATGCTTGATATGCCTTTATCCACAGGTGGGGGAGCCACAGATGCCACCAGCTGCATGCCTAACTAGTGGGAAGCCCCTACATGTTTAAGTACTAGAGGGAAACATAGCCAGAAAACTGCCAAAACCTTACATAACATAATAGTCCTGTGCATGCGAGCCCACTTTATGTTACGGGAACAGTTTATCAGACCCAGTCTCAAGGCTATTAGAACACTAGTTATCAGGTCCCTCCAAGGCTGTGGGAGCACTGCTCCCCTTAGTTACCCAGACACATGGGTGAGGAAGCCAGACTGCTTCCACTTATCCTATAGTTACCCATGAAGGAGTGCCCCTAAGACTTTCTGCTGATTTCTCAAAAGAAACCTTGCAGGCAAGAAGGGGCTGGAAAGAAGTATTCCAAGTCATGAAAGGCAAGGACCTACATCCAAGACTACTCTATCCAGCAAAGCTTTCACTTAGAATGGAAGGGCAGATAAAGTGCTTCTCAGATAAGGTCAGGTTAAAGGAGTTCCTCATCACCAAGCCCTTATATGAAATATTAAAGGGACTTATGTAAGAAATAGAAAAAGATAAAAAAGTATGTACAATAAAATGACAACAAACTTACAACTATCAACAACTGAACCTAAAAAGGCAAAAACAAAAACTAAGCAAACAGAACAGGAAGAGAATCACAGAAATGGAGATCACATGGAGGGTTATTAGCAGAGAGGGAGAAGGGGAAGAATGGGGCAGAAAGGTACAGGGAATAAGAAGCATAACTGGTACTCACCAAATAGACAGGGGAAAGTTAAGAATAGTATAGGAAATGCAGAAGCCAAAGAACTTATATGTATGACCCATGGAAATGAACTAAGGCGGGGGAGATGCTGGAGGGTGGAATGGTGCAGGGCAGAGTGGGGATAAAGGGGAGAAAAAATTGGTACAACTGTAATAGCATAATCAATAATATATACTTAAAATAACTATGGATATATGATGAGCAAACAATGACATAAAAAACAATCTATGTGCATCAAATAGAGAACCCTTGTATCAGTCAGATTTTTTCCAATGACAGGTGACAGAAATAAGGCTCAAACTAGCTTAAAAGTAAGGAAATCCATTACCATGCCAAAGGTAATACAAACTCTAGGCCCTGTTTGTACAGGTCTCTGCTCACTTTTTCTCAATTTTCTTGGCTTTACCTTCCTCTAGTGTTTCTTTTGTCTCCAGTCTGACTTACTGGTTGCAAGATAGCTGCCAGTACTACCTGCAACTGGGACAATGTACTTCCTTGCTCTTGTTTATTGGCGGGAGCGGGTGGAGCAAGAAAGCATCTCTCCCAATTGTATCTTAAAAGTCTTTTCCTGTAAGGTAATTGGCTGGGCTAAGTTCATGTCACCACAGTTGCTTAGGGAGTGCCAAGCACTGATTGCCTGTAAGCCTGGATTTCTGAACCAGTTGCTGGCAAGAATGATAGGTTTACCTCATTCGCTGAGACTAATTAAGACTTATTCCTGGAGCTGAGGAAGGAGTCAGCTTCTCCTGAGTCAGTTGTGCTGTGTGGAAGTAAGAAGGATGCTTGAACAAAAATTGTTTATGTTAGGAAGGGGGAGAGGGAAGTGGATACTATGTAGGCAAGTAATAGTGTCCATTCCAACACCACAATTAAAAATGTTTTATTATTATTTTTCTCTCTTCAAAAATGTTTTATTAAAGACTTAATTTTTCTACAGAAGTTTTAGGTTCATGACAAAACTGGTAGGTAGGTACAGAGATTTCCCATATACCCCCTGCTTCCACACATGCATAGCCTCCCCCATTAGCAACATTCCCCACCAGGGTGGTACACTTCTTGCAATTGGTGAACTTACATTGACACATCATTGTCACCCAAAGTCCATAGTTTACATTAGAGTTCATTCTTTGTGTCGTACAGTCTATGGATTTGGATAATTATATAATATGTATCTACCATTATAATATTATACAGGGTAGTATCACTGCCCTAAAAATCCTCTTTGCTCTGCCTATTCATCTCTCCCCTGACCCTAACCCCTGGAACAACACCAGCCTTCCTCAAAAGAGGAATTGAAAGAGTCAACCAAGCACTTTTCCTAGATGTGCACAAAAATTAGGATTGAGTCTCTCCTAAAGATACATTCATCAGTGAACGAAGGAAATGAGGACAGAATGGGAGAAAATAGTCAATCCCAAGTTTGTTTTTTTTAATTCAATTTCCCCTTGATTGGTATCTATCAAGACCCCCAAAGCTTTGGTTTGTTTTTTTTTTTAACCTGCTACCTATTCTCTTATAGTCTTTCTCAAGAGTGATTTTTTATCCTCATCCATGGATATGTTCTACTGATAGGTAGATAGATAGATAGATAGATAGATAGATAGATAGATAGATAGATATGTGAGAGAGGAACATCAATCAGTTGCCTCCCATATGCACCCTGATTGGAGATTGACCATGCAACCTAGGTATGTGCCCTGACTGGGGATCAAACCCACAACCTTTTGGTATATGGGATGATACTCCAACCAACTAAGCCAACCAGCCAGGGCAAGAGTGATAATCTTTTATATCATCTCTGGAAAAAAATAAGTCTAAGAATCACCACAATAACCCTTTCTCATTTCCTACAGGTTTTGCACCTTCTTCAGCTAAAGTTGATGTGGACTTATGAGTTGCATTTTGTAAGGTCTCAGCACTCCCATAGTTATATAACTTTTTCTGAAATTAACTATATTAATGACTTGGATAGAACACCCTGTGCCTAAAGCTTGGATATTATGATTGACTGTATCTGGTTTAAGAATGCTTATCTTTTTTTAAAAGTTCTCCTTTATGAAGCCATGAGGACCAAACATTAGGGAAGGCAAAATGTCTTATATGGAAAGCAGAGTGATATTGCCTTTTAAATTAAAAAAAAAACTTCAACTTATTCCATGCATATAAAAAATGCTTCCTATAAAAAAAAGCGAACAGGGCCATTCTCGTGTATGCTCATTTGGTTTTGTGTTCTGCCTTTTTCACATTTAAGCATTTCCTCAAGTTATTAATCTTCAGAAAAATGATTTTAAATAATCATGTCATAAGTCATACTATGTAAGCACAACAATTAATAATTATCTTTTTGTTCTTTAAAACATTTATTTTAAAATGGAACTATGATTTACAGGCTGAAGAGCACAGATCTAAAAAAGCATGATTTGATGAGTTTTGAGAAACAGAAACAGACACTAATTAAGATAAGGACTATTTTGCCCTGGCTTGTTTGGCTCAGTGGATTGGGTGCTAGCCTGTGAACCAAAGGGTCACTGGTTTGATTTCCAGTTGGGGCACAGGCCTGGGCTGTGGGCCAGGTCCCCAGTGGGGGTGCACAAGAGGCAAGCACACATTGATGTTTCTCTCCCTTTCTTTCTCTCTCCCTTCCCCTCTGTCTATAAATCAATCAATCAATCATCTGTAAAAAAAGGATATAGACTATCTCCATCAGCCTTAAAAATGCCCTTATGCCTTTTTCCATTCAATACCTTATTTTCCCACAACTGCTGTTTTGATTTATCACCACAGATTCATTTTGTCTATTCTTGAACTTCATATAAGTGGAATTATACAAGATACTGCTTTATGTCTGGCTTCTTTTTTGCTCAAAAAGTATTTTGAGATTCACCTATGATGTTGTGTTTATCAATAGCTCATTCTTTGTAATTGTTAGTAATGTTCCATTGTATCGATCTATAACAGTTTCTTTTTTATCTATTTACCAGTTGATAAACATTTGGGTTTTTCCCAACTGGAGTCCATTATAAAATATACTATTCTAAACATTTCTTTCAAAGTAATTTTAGATGGAGGTTGAGAAATGATAATAAATGATAGAGGGGTCAGTGATTCTTTATTTTCTTTTTAAAGAGAAAATACAGAGAAATGGGGTATACAATTGAAAGACTGGGACAGAAGGGTGATAAAAATTGAAATGTTTCTGGTCAAGATAGCAGCATAGGTAAATAGGGCTTGCTTCCTTACACAACCATATCAAAAATTACAACTAAAATATAGAACAACCATCACTCAGAACCATCAGAAATTGAGTTGAATGGAGTCTGACAAATAAGGAAATAAAGAAACCACATCCACTCAGACTGATAGGAGGGACAGAGATGTGGAACAGGGTGGTCCCACATTCACATGTGGTGGATAAAAATTTGAGAGGGATATCTCGGGAGTGAGGAGACCCAGCCCCACACCAGGTCCCCCAGCCCGGGGTTCCATGCTAGGAAGATAAATCCCCATAATTTCTGGCTGCAAAAACTAGTGGGGATTGAATTGGTGGAAGAAACTTCCGGAGTCCCAAGCAGTGCCTCTTAAAGAGCCCACACATAGACTTACTCAGACTCACTGCCTCTGATTTCTAGCACCAGGGTAGCAGCATGAAAGTCACCAGTGGTACACAGGAAGGGACCAAAGTATCTAGCTAGCATCAAGGTGAGAGCTTGATCACAGCTTTCTCCCAGACAGAAGGTGGTGCAGAAGCCATTCCTTTTTTTGATCCTCCCTCCACAGAGCCAGCAGTAAGTGCCATATCTGAGACTCCATCAACCTGGCTAACACTATTTGCCCTGCTGTGGAGATACCCTGAGGCTCTGATCCAACAAATTATGGGCCCACCTAAGCTGTTAAGAGGGGCTTTTTCATATGAATGACTGGTCTTGGCTCATGCTTCACAACTTCTTAAATTCTCTCCCACAAGCAACAGCTAGCCTCTGTGATCCCCCAGCCCCCATACCTCTTGCTAAGTGGCCCCTGGCCTGGTACTAGCAGCAGCCAGCCTAGATTCATAGCTTGGCTTCTCTTGGGAATCTCTAAGTCCAGCACAAATCACATCCATCTCAGATTGCTTTACAGATCATACAGGGTGGCCCTGCACAAAGCACAGGTGGGGGCTGACCTTAGCCTGCATCACCTGGGAAAACCCAGAGCCAGCACATCCAGAGTATATATACAGATTACATCAGAGCACCACTGCCCTGCCTCTGCACAGTTGATCTTCCACAGAGGGTGGAAGTTGGTGGTCAGTGGTCATAGCTAGTCTTTGCAGCTGACCAGGCTGGGTAAATCCCTCCCATTGACCTGCCAACAACCATCAAGGCTCAACTACAAGAGGTGGGTGTACTCAGTTCACACAAAAAGATGCACCTTGAGTACCCAGCTTAGGTGATAGGGGAGGCTGTGCCACTAGACCCTATAGAAGACCTACTACTTTAGGCCATGCTACCAAGATACCAAGACAGGGAATCATAGAAGCTCTGCTTAATACATAGAAACAAACACAGGGAGGCTTTCAAAATGAGGAGAAATGGAAACAAGGCCCAAATGAAAGAACAGATCAAAGCTCCAGAAAAAGAATGAAACAAAATGGGGATAAACAATCTATCAGATACATAGTTCAAAACACTGGTTATAAGGATGCTCAAGAACTTAGTGGGAATTTCAACAGCATAAAAAAGATGCAGTCAGAAACAAATGATACACTAAGTGAAGTAAAGAACAACTTACAGGGAAACAACAGTAGAGTGGATGAAGCCAAGAATCAAATCGATAATTTGGAACATAAGGAAGCAAAAAACAACCAAACAGAACAACAAGAAGCAAAAAGAATCCCCCCCAAAATGAGGATAGTGTAAGCAGCCTCTGGGACAACTTCAAGCATTCCAACATTTGCATCTTAGTGGTGCCAGAAGAAGAGACAGAGCAAGAAATTGGAAACTATTTCAAAAAATAATGAAAGCTTCCCTAATTTGGTGAAGGAAATAGACATGCAAGTCTAGGAAGCAGAGAGAGTCCCAAACAAGATGGATGCCAAGAGGCCCACTCCAAGACACATCATAATTAAATGCCAAAGGTTAAAGTTAAAGAGAGAATCTTAAAAGCACCAAGAAGAAAGAAGTTAGGAACTACAGGGGAGTTCCTATAAGACTGTCAGCTGATTTCTCAAAAGGAACTTTGCACGGCTAGAAGGGATTGGTAAGAAATATTCAAAGTCATGAAAAGCAGGGACCTATAGCCAAGATTGCTGTACCAAAGCTATCATTTAGACTTGAAGGACAGATAAAGAACTTCCCAGACAAGAGAAAACTAAAGGAGTTCATCATCACCAAACCACTATTATATGAAATGTTCAAGGGGCTTATTTAAGAAAAAGATCAAAACCATGAATAATAAAATGGCAATAAATACCCATCCATCAATGATTGAATCTAAAAAAACCAAAGTAAGTGAACAAGAACAGAGACAGAATCATGGGTACAGACACCATTCTGATGGTAACCAGATGGGAGGTGGGTATGGGGGAATGGGTGAGAGGTGAGGGGATTAAGAAGTACAAATAGATAGTTAAGAGTAGACATGGGGATGTAAAGTACAGTATAGGAAATAGAGTAGCCAAATAACGTATATGTATGTCCCATGGACATGAACGATGGTGTGGGGATTGTCTGAGGGAGTGGGGGGTGGTGCTTGATGGAGGGGGACAAAGGGGGATAATTGGTACAACTATAATAGCATAGTTAACAAAATATAATTAAAAATAAACTTTAAAGAGACAACTCAAAAGGAAAAAAAAGAATCAAAAGGGCCCTTTTTAGAAATGTAATCCAAGGGGAAATTAAATAAAAAAGAAAAAGAGTTAAAATGGAAAACGGTGAGAAGCAACAATAAACAACAGAGAAATGAGGAAAAACCCTATAAAATTAGAAAAAGTAAAATGATTTAGAACCATGAAACTTCTGTTTATAATAATGTTTTTTGAGGGTTCTGGAATGAAGACAAACTTTTGAACCTCCTCCACTCAGATTCCGGCCTCTCACATATTCCTGATGCTCTGTTTTGCAAGAATATTTTCTACAAGCAACACTCTTTTTCTTGCCCACCAGAGGAGAAGAGTGTTCAAAGCAGCTTTTGATCAGGGCAGCACACTCTGGACAGTTTGTAAGGGAGGAAGCCAGGAGGCTTTTTAATTTAAAAATAAGTGCTGCTTTGTCTCCTAGGTTTCCTTAATTGAGGCAGAAGCTGAATCTAGGACACAGCCTAGTTGGAGATTGGCTATGGCACAATCATGTGGAGGCTGGATTCTGAATGAGAAAAGAGATGGTGAGCACCAGAATAGTGTGTGTGTGGCATGTGTATGTGCATGTGTGTAAGTGTGTGTACAGCTACAGGGAAGTATCCTCAACTGCCAAGCCTGTCACATTAAAATGTCAAAATGATCTATAAGGAAGAGAAATAACTATACCCACATTAGCTGTGTTATTTGATTTTGTGGACAGGTTACAGAAGGATTTAAATGTTTTCAACCAGAGATGGAGGAAAGCAAAGAAAGGAAAGAAGGTCCATGATGGGTGAATTGCTTTTGTCCTAAAGAGACTCTGTAGGCCTGAGTTGAAAATTTCCTTTTTACTGTGATGTGTCTAAAATTTTGACCTAGAATATTTGTTTTCTCTTGAAACCAGAGTAAAGGCATAAAAATAATTAGAAGAAATTGGAGAAAAGAAGGATGAGGAAATAGATAAGGTACATGTGAAGACATTGTTGATGGAAATTGATGGTGCTAAATGGCACTTTTACCCTTTCCCCCCACTTTCAAATGGGGTTTGAAGTGAATCTGGTGGATGAAATCATGAAAGGAGGGAAGAGAATAGGCCATGGCTGTGGTCTGATCTAGAGCTATTGAAAGGTGTTAACATGTGGGAGGGATTTATTTGGTCTATAAATCCCTGAGGGACATAATCATGAGAAATATGGTATGGTTTACAAACATAGTGATAAAAAATGGACATTTTTTTAAATGTGAGAACAATTGAAATGCAAAATGAAATAAGATACTATGTATTAAGACACTTAGAGTAGTAAAAAGTGCCATGCAAATTCAAAGAATCATTAGTATTTAGTCCTAAAAGGAGATGGTGATAACTCCATCATTAAAACACACCAGAGTAGTAATACAGATAATTGATCCCACAGTGGTTGCAGATCCCAAAATACAGGCCCAGGAACCAGATGAGATCACAGCGTGTGCTGGGATCCCCTGGGGAAGTGAAATACTCTGCCTGCATCCCCAAATTCCCAGAAGGTTACCACTTCTCTTTAATGAGCTTTACTGTTCCCCTGATATAAATGGCTACTCCTGTTGAAAAATCTCAAGAGATGTATATGACTGGACTGCCTGCTTGGTTTCATGTGATGACTTAGTGCAGACATTAACCTTTGAAGAGCTTGGTGGATTTTCATCTCATAAATGTTAAAGCATGTTCTCTGCAGGAATCAGGCTGGAGTAGGAGACATTTCCATGTGCAGTGTTATAGAGAAACTGGAACTGTGCATGTGAGTGTGAAAAAGAGTTTTCTTTGGGAAGCCACTTTAATAGAGAAAGTACAGTTTTCTGTTCCATTGAAAGGCCTGGGGAGGGAGTTGGAAAGCTCGCAGTAATAAAAATCTCATCCACTTTTAAATTCATCCTATATTCTAGGTCCTCTACAACTGTTATCTTGTTTAATACTCAAAACAACCCTATGAGGAAGGACATTAAAAGTGGGTAAACTGAGACTCCAAGATAGTATATAACTTGTCCAGGGTCATAGAATTAAGATACTGACTTTGGAGTTAAAATCCAGCCCTGTCTGACTCCAGTGCCTCAGGGGATATTGGTTGCTTTCCTCCTTGCACTCAGCTTCACTGTCTGTGTTTTCATTTGCATTCTCCAAGAAGCAATTCTGAGACAAGGGTTGGGAAGCAGGTGCTTTATTCAGGATACATGTCCAGTGGTAGGGAAGAGGGGAAGGGAGACATAGAAAGGAAGGTGGCCAATAAATGGTCCATTATTGAGCAAGTTACCAATGTGGACAACTGGGGCTCAGTCCTGTGGGGGAACTTGGAAAAATGAATTATTTTGTCTTGAGGGCAAGGGAGCTGGTACATTTTAAACACTGAGGTGTAATCAACATATAACATTATATTAATTTCAGGTATACAATATAATAATTTTGATATTTGTATACATTGCAAAATGATCACCACAATAAGTCTAGTTAACATCCATCACCTTACACAGTTTTTTTTCTTGTGATGAGAACTTTTAAGATCTGTTCTCTTAAAGCTGGTGCGCTCATATATCATTAACTCCTGTCATTGGTTGAAGGTTGCTGGGATGGGGATGGGGAGGCACAAGCTGGCTTTGGTGACCAGGGAATGACTTCTGTCTAAGAAATGAAGGTGCTGGAGTAGAAGTCAGAGTGGCATGGACTGAAGTGCAAAGGGTGAGGGAAAGTGAGGGGTAGATACTTAGGGACCATAGACCTCTCTTGTGCCTAGGGTGCCAGCTAACTTGGTGTTCATCATTCAGGCTTAAAATGGTGCTGATCTCCAGGCTCTGCATGGGCTCAAGTACTCTTCTCTGCATTCCCATATGAGAGTGGCAGAGAATCCAGACACCATCTTGCTACAGGGGAAGGCCACTGTGTTGTTCATAGGGGGAACAATGATACTAGTTTTCTTACTATAGGAATCTCTCTTAGACTCATGATTTTCCAGAAACCAGTGATGTGTTCACCATCTTTATGGAGATACAAAAGAAAAATATATTAAAGTTACTGGAAAGAATGAGAATATGACAAAGGATATGTTGATTCTTATTGATGCCGTGTTACAGCCATTTATTCTGGATATTGCATAATAGTCTAAAAAGCTCTCCCAGGTCTCTTAGCAATTAGCATGTGTCATTAAAAGCTTACTTATAATTATACCCTCCAATCTAAATTCTACCTTTGAGTTTTTCCTGATCTTTTCTTCTCTGAACACACGAGTAGTTCAGAGGCCTGTGAAATAGACAAACCCTGTAGGGGATTTGATGTCCAAAATTACACTGAATATTTTACCAAATGGTTGAAAGTTTAAAATGAATTCCTGAAAGGTACTGCTATTTTACTTTGAAGCTCAAGCTTAGAGGTTAATAAAATGTTACTGTTAAATAGTTTGGTCAACACTTCTATTTTAGCAACAGAAAATTTAACCTGAAAGGAGCCAAGGAAGTAATGGGGCTCAATGACAGATTGGAAATGTCTACCTGGAGCCAACAGACCACCACAGAGACAGACATGGGATACTTTCAGAGGAAACAAACTGTCCCTACATTTCTTGGGATGTTAAAAAAATCTGAGGATTCTAGTGTTTGAATGTACAAACCCAATATAGCATTCTTTGTGGATATGACTTGTTGAAAATTAGTAATTAAAATCATTTAAAGAAGTGATTTTATTCCTAATAAAAATTTAAATTATTAATTATATAGGACATACTTATTGAGGAAACACTTTCTAAGACTAAATTACATGATTGTAAATGAGGCATCTTGGTGATTTCTTAAATTCTTCCAGGACATTTAGAAAAAGTATTAAGTCATTTCCTCAAGAAACAAAGCTAAGTTTTGCTCTGAAAATGACACAAGATTCACATAAGCAAGAAGTATTAATAGTTGAGGTTCTATAAGATCTCTGTTCCATGAAAGTGATATTTCTCTTTACACTATGGTCACCTCTATGTGTACAACTTTATATAAAAAGGGACCATATCTTGTGTATTGTCCTATAACTTATTATACAGGGTGAGGCAAAAGTAGGTTTACAGTTGTTTGTATAGGCAATAATACAGTAATTAATCCTCAACAAAATATTGGCAAACCAGATTCAACAATATATTAAGAAGATCACACACCATGATCAAGTGGGATTTATTTCCAGATGCAATGTTGGTTCAATATCTGCAAATCAATTAATTTGATACACCACATAAACAAAATGAAGGATAATTATGTGATCATTTCACTAGATTCAGGGAAACACATTTGACAAAATCTAGCATCCATTTATAATAAAAGTCTCAGCAAAGTGAAAATAGAGGGAACATACCTAAACATAATAAAGGCCATGTATGACAAACCCACAGCTAACATCACTCTCAATAGGGAAAAACCAAAAGTGTTTTCCTGATGAGCAGAAACAGAACAAGGATGTTAATTTTTACCACTTCTGTTCAACATAGTATTGGAAGTACTAGCCACACTAATCAGACAAGAAAAAGAAGTAGAAGGCATCCAGATTAGAAGGGAAGAAATAAAACTGTCATTACTGGCAGATAATATGATACTATACATACAAAAGCCTAAAGATTCCACAAAAAGTATTAGAACTAATAAATTAATTCAGTAAAATAGAAGGACACAAAATTAACATTCAGAAATTAGTTTCATTTTTATACCTCAATAACAAACTATCAGGAGAAATTAAGAAAACAATCCCATTTACGATTGCACTAGAATGTGAGAAACATATTTACCAAAAAGACATTTCACAAGGAGTTAATACCCAAACTTTATAAAAACTCATATAACTTAGTAGTAAGAAAATAAACAATCTGCCCCAGCTGGTGTAGCTCAGTGGATTGAGCACAGGCCTGACAAACCAAAAGGTTGCTGGTTTGTACCAACTTACACCATGCACAAAAATAAATTCAAGGTGGATAAAAGATTTAAATATAAGCTGTGATACCATTAAAGTCCTAGAGGAGAACATAGGCAGGAAAATCTCAGATATTTCACGCAACAACATTTTTACTGATATGTCCCCTAAAGCAAGGGACATAAAGGAAAGAATAAACAAATGGGATCTCATCAAAATAAA
>PVKU01015192.1:0-19350 GCA_004027475.1 Anoura caudifer | reverse complement strand
AGACATTCTCTACTAAATGTACAGTATTCATACCATATTGCCCCAGAATATCTACTCTAGAAAGTCAGTCACACGGGTGGGATGGGAAGTTACCAATGAAAACAAATGGATGGAGGGAGGGAGCACCCATGCAAGGGTGTTCCTGGCCGTGGTACTCATCACAGAAGAAACCTTGGAGCACACCTACATGTTCACCAATCAATAAAATATACTTAAAATAGTAATACAAGAAAAAATATTGCTATCAGCTGTCTGAGATTTTGCTGCCTATGTTTTCTTCTAGGATTTTTATGGCTTCAGTCTAACATTTAAATCTTTAATCCATTTTGAATTTATTCTTGCGTGTGGTGTAACAAGGTGGTTTGGTTATCCCATCATGGTAAGATGATTGCCTCTTCCTGGGCTACAGTTTTTTTTTTTTTCTTTTTTTTTTAAAGATTTTATTTATTTATTTTTAGAGGGAGGGGAAGGGAGGGAGAAAGAGAGGGAGAAAAACGTCAGTGTGTGGTTGCCTCTCATGTGTCCTCACCTGGGGGCCTGGCCCACAACCCAGGCATGGTCTCTGACCAGGAATTGAATTAGTGACCCTTTGGTTCACGGGCCAGCACTGAATCTGCTGAGCCACACCATCCAGGGCTAGTTTTTCTATCTATACAACTGGAGAAATTTTGGAGATTAATCCTTTCATTTCAGTCTGAAGAAATTTCTTTAGTATTTCTCATTGGACAGTTTGGCTAACAAAGAATGCTCTGTTTTTATTGACCTGAGAATGTCATAATTTCTTCTTAGTTTTGCAGGGTAGTTTTTGATTGGTACAGAATTCCTGACAGCGTTTTATTTTTTCAGCACTTTGAGTGTATCATCCCACTACTCTCTGGCCTCTATCATTCTTGAGGATCTCTTATATGTGATGAGTTTGTTGTTTTATCATTGAGATTCTCTTTGTTTTAGGTTTTTGACAACTTAACTATGATCTTAGTGCGCATTTGAATTTATACTCCTTGGAGTTTGTTGAATTTCTTGGATGTGAAGATTAATATTTTTCATCAAATTTGGAAAATTTTGAAACTTTGTATCTCCAATATATTTTTCTTCCCTTTTCACCTTCTGGTTTTCCCATAATATGTATATTGGAGCATCTGATGCAGTCCCACAGGTATCTAAGGCTTTGTTCTTTTTTGCCACTATTAATCAGACTGATTAATCTCTAATTTTATCTTCATGTTCATTAATCCTTTATCCCATAGCTCAAATCTGCTGTTGAAGCCCACTATTGAATTTTTCAGTTCAGGTATTGTGTTATCAATTCCATACTTCATGTTTGCTTGATTTTATAATTTCTATCTCTCTATTGATAATCTCTATTTGGTGAGCCACCAAGACATACTTTCCTATAATTCTTTAGACACGATTTCCTTTAGTACTTTGATCATATTTCTAATAGCCCATGTGAAATCTTGTCTAAGTCCAACATTCAGCCTCCCTCAGGGACAGTTTCTAGTGACTAATTTTTTTCTTGTGCATATGCCATAATTTCCCTTTTCTTGGCAGACCTCATATTTTTAGGAGGAGTTTTTTCTTAGAAAATATAACATGGCAACTCTGAATATCAAACATATACACACACAGCTCAGGGTTTGTTGTTTCTGCTGTTTGTTTATTTTGTGACTTTCCTGGACTAATTTTGTGAAGTATACATTTCCTGTAGTGTGCAACCACTGATGTCTGCTCAGTTAGCCTTTTTATCATAATATTTTATTGATTATGCTATTACAGTTGTCCCAGTTTTTGGCCCTTTGACCCCCTCCACCCATCAAACTCCACTCCCTCAGGTAATCCCCACACTATTGTTCATGTCCATGGGTCATGTGTATAAGTTCTTCAGCTACTCCATTTCCTAGGCTGTACTTTACATCCCCGTGGCTATTCTGTTACTACCTATTTGTACTTCTTAATCCTCTCACCTCTTCACCCATTCCCCCACTCCCCCCTCCCATCTGGCAACCATCAAAACGCTATCTGTATCTGTGAGTCTGTCTCTGTTGTTCTTGTTAGTTTAGTTTTTTATAATTAATTTTTAATAGATATGTATTTATTGCCATTTTATTGTTCATAGTTTTGATCTTTTTCTTAAATAAGTCCCTTTAACATTTCATGTAATAATAGTTTGGTGATGATGAACTTGTTTAACTTTTTCTTGTCTGGGAAGCTTTTTATCTGCCCTGCAACTCAAAATGATAGCTTTTCTGGGTAAAGCAGTCTTGGCTGTAGGTCTCAGCTTTTTGTGACTTTGAATATTTCTTGCCAATCCATTTTAGCCTGCAAAGTTTCTTTTGAGAAATCAGCTGACAGTCTTATGGGAACTCCCCTCTGGGTAACTAACTATTTTTCTCTTGCTGCTTTTCAGATTCTCTCTTATCATTAACCTATGGCATTTTAATTATGATGTGTCTTAGCATAAGCCTCTTTGCACTGATTTGTTTGGGACTGTATACTTCCTGGACTTACATGTCTATTTCCTTCACCCAATTAGGGAGGTTTTCTTTCATTACTTTTTGAAATAGATTTCCAATTTCTTGCTCTTTCTCTTCTTTTTCTAGCACCTCTATAATGCAAATGTTGGTATACTTGAAGTTGTCCCAGAGGCTGCTTATACTATCCTCACTTTTTAAAGTCTTTTTTCTTCTTGTTGTTCTGATTGGTTGTTTTTTGCTTCCTTATGTTCCAAATCATTGATGTGATTCTTGGCTTCATCAGCTCTACTGTTGATTCCCTGTAAATCGTTCTTTATTTCAATTAGTGTATTCTTCATTTCTAACTGTATCTATTTTATGCTGGTAAGGTCCTCACTAAGTTCCTTGAGCATCCTTATAACAAGTGTTTTGAATTCTGCATCTGATAGCTTGCTTATCTCCATTTTGTTTAGTTTTTTTCCTGAAGTTTTTATCTATTCTTTCATTTGGGCCATGTTTCTTTGTCTCCTCATTTTGGCAGCCTCCCTGTGTTTGTTATTTATGAGGCACAGTTGCTACAACTCTCTGTCCTGGTAGCGTGTTCTGGTGTAGTAGGTGTCCTGTGGGGTCCAGTGGTACAGCTTCCCCTATCACCCAACTGTACAGTCGAGGTGCACCCTCTGTGTGTGCTGAGTACATCCTCCTCTTGTAGTTGAGCCTTGATTGCTGTTGGCAGGTCAATGGGGGAAATTTACCCAGGCCTGTCAGTGCTAAAGACTGTCTGTGACCACTGACCACCAATCTTTGCCCTGTGTGGAGGATCAGCTGTGCAGGAGCCAACTCCATAGAACAAGACTTACTTCAGCATGGCTCTGGAGCCCATTTAGTCCACCCCTTGAGTGTGCCGCTATGTAGGTGGTTGGCTGGTAGTGCTCAGATGTGACCTGTAGCTGTCCACTGGGTGTGCACCCTCTGGGGTTTCCCAGGTGGTGCAAACCAAGGTCATCAATTGCCAGTGTTCTGTTTGGGGCCATTTGCTATAAGCTATAAAGTGATCTGCAGATGGCTGCTACTTTGTTGGACTGGGAGATGCCCAAGTGAAGCAAGGCTGTGAACCAAGGCCAGCTTCTGCTAATGCCAGGACTGGGGCCACTTAGTAAAAGGTACAGGGGCTGGATGCTCACTGAGGCAGGCTGTTCCTTGCTTGAGAGGATTTAGGAAGATGTGAAGCATGAGCCAAGACAAGCCATTTACATGGAAAAGCCCTGTTAACAGCTTGGGTGGGCCTGTAAGTTGGGTGGGGCAGGATCTCCTGGAATCACCAGGGTGCGGCAAACAATGTGAGCCAGGTTGATGGAATCTCAGATATGGGACCTGTCTGCTGGTTCTGTGGCTCTGTGGTGAGAAGCTTAGAAAAGGAATAATGGTCTCTGCCTACACTTCTGTCTGGGAGAAAACTGTCCCCAAGCGCTCACCCTGATGTCAGATACTTCAGTACCTCCCCATATGCCTCTGGTGCCTTCAAGCTGCTATCCCAGTGCTGGGGCTCAGAGAGAGTGAGTCTGAGTAAGTCCACATTCTGGCCCTTTAAGAAAAGCTACTTGGGAATCTAATAGTTTATTCCACCAACTAAATTCCTGCTGGATTTTATAGCCAGAAGTTGTGGGGACCTATTTTCCTGACACTAGAACCCTGGGCTGGGGGGCTGGTGTAGGGCTGTGACCCCTCACTCCTGAGATATCCCTCACAATTTTTATCCACCACATGTGGGTGTGGGGGCAGCTCATTCTGCATCTCCATGTCTCCACCCTTCCTACTAGTCTCAATAGATATAGTTTCTTTTAATCTGTAGTTGTCGCACTTCCATTCAACTCAATTTCCAATGATTCTGAGTGATGATTTTTCTATAGTTTCGTTGTAATTTTGATGTGCTTGTGTGAGGAGGCGAGCCATGTTTACCTGCACCTCCTCAGTTAGCTTAATGGTCAGCTAATGATTGGACAGAGATCTCCTTAAAGCCTTTGAGTCAGAAAATCCACCCTTTGCCAAGGAGCTCGGTGTGTGAGCTGAGGTATATCTTCAATGTCAGGCAGCTTACCACTCTGTCTTAGCCTTCACTTCCTGTTTGCACAGGCCCTTGGGGACTGCCAGAACTGAGAGACTAGGGCCCTCTCAGGTCTTCCCTGATTATGTACAGTCTTTTATATCCCAAAGAATATATCAGAGCCTTTCAACTCCCCTTTGAACATCTTATTTCTCAGATCTTTCTTTTAAATTTTTGGCTGGGCTTTTGGTTGTCCCAACTGTTATCACAGTCTTGGGCAGCTGCTGAATATCCAAAGCTGATTATGTTTGGCAAATACCCTGGGAAGAGGGGTTTTCCCATAGAGAGAGCCCTAAGCAGGGATATAATACCTTGGGGGGTAGGGGATTTTTCCATGGAGAGAGCTTCAAATTAGATTAAATAATGGTGACATCCCACAAATGAAGCTTTTCCAGGAAAGTGCAGTACAGGTCAGATAGTAACAGTGCTCTGGATGGAGCTTTCTGAGGAGATCCCCAGTCTGTTCCCTTTGATAGCTACAAAAATTCTGGTTTTCAAGGCTACTGTGAAGCTAGGGCTAGAGGGATATGAGTAGGCTAAGTTCAAACACCACAAACTCCACTGCTCTTACCAAAGTTCAGTAGTTTCTCTTTGATAATCCACCTTCAGATGGTTGTTTAATCTTTGGTTAATATCCAGATATAATATGTATATGATCTTGCCAGTGTTTTTCTTACTTTTTATGGAAGAATAGATTTATAAAAGTCTTGTCTTATAGGACTTCTGGCCAAGATGGAGGCATAGGTGGACACACTGTGCCTCCTCTCACAACCAAAATTAAGGACAACAAAGATTTAGAAACAAGAAAACAACCAGAACTGATAGAAAATTGAACTGTACGGAAGTCCAACAACCATTCATCCAGACAGGTAAGGGGTGGAGTTGCGGCAGGAAAAAGTGGAGGTGCGGACCTGGGCATGCAGGCAGCAGTGGCTGGCAGATCCCAGGCATACAGGCGGTAGCTAGCAGACCCCGGGTACAGGGTGGCAACTGTGCAGACCCAGTGAGGCTGTGCAAGGCTGACCAGGTGGTCCCACATTCACTCGAAGATAATCCAGGTGAAGGGGAAGCGGCGGAAGAGACTGGAATCGTAGAGAGAACAGAGCAAGCGCCATTGTTCCCTCTTGGACCCTGCCCCTGTTATGGAAAATAATTCAGAAAATAATGACTCTGGCGCAATTGGGGTGATGGAGTGAGACTTTATTACACCCATGGACCCAGAGGAGGCAGTCTCCAAATTCTGGGCCCCGAACCTTGGCTGGGCAGGGCTTTTATTGCTCTCTGGATGCCATATCCTACATGGCAAAAGCAGGAGGTACAGAAGCTGATGCAAAAATAACTCTAGCCTTGAGGTGTCCTTATCGGAAGCTGGGTGTACAGAAGCCAAAGCAGAAATTATGACTATCTAACTGAAACCCAACAGTTTGGAGGTTTCTAAGTAACCTAAACAAAACTCTTTCCCAGTTCCCGGTTCTTCTTCTGGGTCACTTTGTCCTAGTTGACTTTTCTTCTACACCCCCACATACAGCATCACTACCCAGCGACTGGGCTGCCCCTCCCTGGGGAACACCTAAGGCTCCACCCCTCACTACATAACAGCTGCGACCAGACCAAAAATAAAAAAAGCAAAAAATGGCTCAAACTAGAGAGCAAATCAAAGCCCCAGAGCCAATTCATCTAAGTGATGAAGAAATCGCCAACCTATCAGATGCACAGTTCAAAGCCCTGGTGATCAGGATGCTCACAGAATTGGTTGATTTTGTTCACAAATTAGATGAAAAAATGAAGGCTACAATACGTGAAATGAAGGAAAATGCACAGGGAACCAATAGAGATGGGAGGAAAACTGGGACTCAAATCAATGGAGTGGACAAGAAGGAAGAAAGAAACAACCAAACAGAAAAGAATGAAGAATCATGAATTCAAAAAAATGGGGAGAGGCTTAGGAACCTCCAGGACATCTTTAAACGTCCCAGCATCCGAATTATAGGGGTACCAGAAGGGGAAGAACAAGAGCAACAAGTAGAAAAGTTATTTGAACAAATAATAAAGGAGAACTTCCCCAATCTGGCAAAGGAAATAGACTTCCAGGAAGTCCAGGAAGCTCAGAGAGTCCCAAAGAAGTTGGACCCAAGGAGTAACACACCAAGGGACATCATAATTACATTAGCCAAGATTAAAATGAAGGAGACAATTCTAGAAGCCGCAAGTGATAAGGGGACAGTCACCTACAAAGGAGTTCCCATCAGACTGTCAGCTGATTTCTTAAAAGAGACCTTACAGTCAAGAAGGGGCTGGAAAGAAGTATTTGAAGTCATGAAAGGCAAGGACCTACATCCAAGATTGTTCTATCCAGCAAAGCTTTCATTTAGAATGGAAGGGCTTCTCAGATAAGGTCAAGTTAAAGGAGTTCGTCATCACCGAGCCCTTACATGAAATGTTAAAGGGACTTATGTAAGAAAAAGAAGATAAAAAATATGAACAGTAAAATGACAGCAAACACAGTTATTAACAACCACACCTAAAACAAAAACAAAAGCAAATAAACAAATATCTAGACCAGGAACAGAAACACAGAAATGGAGATCACATGGAGGCTTATCAACAGGGGAATGGGAGGAGGAGAGAAGGGGAAAGGGTACAGAGAATAAGTAGCGTAGAAGGTGGGTAGAAAATAGACAGGGGGAGGGTAAGAATAGTGTGGGAAATGTAGAAGCTAAAGAACTTATGACACATGGACATGAACTAAAGGGGGGAATGTGGGTAGGAGGGGGTGTGCAGAGTGGAGGGGAATGATGGGGGAGAAATGGGACAACTGTAATAGCATAATCAATAAAATATATATTTTTTTAAAAGTCCTGTCTTATAAAGGACTGGAGGCTAGAAAAGTCCTTTTAACCACCTCTGGTTAGGGACCATTTCTAAGATCAGGCTTCCCTAGCTGTTATCTATTCACTGGAAATAGGATTCAAGTAACATCCTCTCCCGGAAAGTATCTGAGTTTAAAAAAAAAAAAAATAGATACACTTAAAGGAAGAAAAAACTTGTTTTAGGACCCAAAAGAATCAACAAAACATTGGGGTGATGTGGGGCTCCCAGGACACACACCCAATCCCAGATGCCCAACCCAGTGACCTCTTGGTTGCTTCCCCCAACAGCTGCCTTATACAGGAAAGGGAGCTGCCACATTTTGAGTATTTCCTCTAAGCTACAAGTTTCATACTCATTATCCTCACAACTTACCATCAAAGAAAGGTTTCATACTCATTATCCTCATAACTTACTATCAAAGAAAATGGTCTTATTTCTACTTTATAGATGAAGAAACTGAGGCTCACAGAAGTCAAGTCACACATCCAAGGGTCTCCCCCCTAGGAGATGCTGTCCACCACTCACAAGCTGAGAACAGCAGCAATGTCACAGGCATGCCTTGCCCCCCACCACAAACACTTGCTAAGGGGGGCTCCCAGGCCAATTTCTCCTTTTATTCAGGAGCCAGAGCTCCCATACAGGTCCCCCCAAATCAAGGGTGATGAGAGCAAAGCTTGGTTGTGACTTCCAGGCTCGTAGTGTAAGATGGTCTCCTTCAGGTGCTCAGCAGAATAGAGCACATGGGCCTGAGGGCCCAGAACCCTGGCCAGTCCACTGCAAGCCCAGTGTGTATCTGCACAGGACAGGAGGGCAGATCCCCAGATGCCCCAGCATCCTGATGAGCCCTGACTCCACCTGCTCTCTCTGACTGTAATAAAGGTTCATATTCATTGTAATGTCATTCATAAAAAAAGAGAAGCTTTATTTTGATAGATCAGAAATTGGTAAGGGAATAAGCACAATGACAACAGTGCCCTCTCATGTGCTAAATCATCTTCAGATGCGTGATTTCACTGGATCCTCACAACCACACTGCAAGGTGGGTAACTCCTGACTCACTTTACTGAAGACTTGTTGGCAGTGAGCCAGCTCTCATGTGGGACTGTAAACACTCTACACAGATGCCTCCCTGTGTCTGCTCCAGCTCCTCAATCCCCAAATGGGCAGGGCTGCCACAGGCAAATGCAGGTACCTTAACTTCCTCAACTATAAAACCAGGGGTCAAGCAACCCACCTCAGATCCTCCTCATCAACACATGTGGGTTCTTGGCATGGCACTTATGGGTGCCAAGTATTGCTAGGTCAATGGTGGCTGTGCCAAGTGGCCAGCAAAAGCCTTGACAAGCCCTGGGCATGAGAAACCTGGAGCTAAGCAGAAGAAACTCAAGTCTGCTGGCCATTGCTGAGCCACTGTCTACAACCAGGCCATCATCAGACAGATAATTCTCGTGTGGGCAGGAAAAGGAGCTCCTCCTTGTACCACTGGCCCCAACCTGTTGGGTAAGGGGAAGAGCCATCATCCCCTACTCCTTTTCTATGCTCTGCTCATTACCAACCAGGCTTTCTGACTTTTCTGCAGAAAGTGGGTAGGTTGCCCCTTTTTCCCCTGCAGGGACTGGCTCAGCCGGTGAGCTAGGCCCACTTTGCCACTCAGACAGGAAGGCCTTCCCCAGTCCTCAGAGCAGGAGGGCCCCATGCTGAGACTATCCCCTCAATCTCACAGCGACACATGGGGCACTTGGCTGTGTCCCTGAAGACCCGCCAGGTGCAGCAGCTGCAGAAGTGTGTGTGGCCACAGGGGACAAGGCAGGTGTTGGCAGTACAGTGGAGGCAGATGGCACACTCCTCTCCTGCTGTGGCTGGAAATGAGACAAAGTAGGTCAGGGGCATATGTGGTCAAGGAGGGGCAGCTTACTCATGATATAGCCACAGAATAGAGAACCAGGCAATTGTATTTAGAAAAATATTACCTTGTGAGAAAATACTCATAATGTAATCAAGTGAAAAACAATTGGTAAGAAAGCCATAATGTACATTACCTCTATATCATAAAACTCCTGTGTAGAAAAAAGAACACAAAGCACAAATAGTCCCATATGTACATATGTGTGTGTGTGTGTGTGTGAATGAATATGAATGGGAGGAAATCCATCTAGGAAGCAACAGGAGATTTTTTTCTTTTTACTTCTCTTTCTTTATCCCTTAATAATTTTTTTAAAGTCCTGGTTGGCAAAGCTGCTACTGTGAATGAGAATTGCTTTTGTAAGACAAGCACAAAATAACATCATCTGCTCATGAATATGCTCCTGTAACCTGGATGATAGCCGATGTTCTAGAAGGCAGAGCTATTAAACTACTTTTTTATTTTTTAAACTGCACAGCCACCATTGCTTTTAGGTTCCAGTAAGCAGAGCCAAATTGTTTGACCTAAAGCCTGTGATAGACTTGATGGGACTTGAAAGACTTTCCTGAGTTCTCAGGGCTGTGGCCTCCCTGGCTCTCCTGGGGACGGAGGCCTGGGGAGTCCCAGGTGTTTCAGGAAGCCACTCACCTTCAGGGTCAGAGGGAGTCTCCTCACAGAGGGCCCAAGGCGAGGCTGTGGGGAAGGCACTGGTCGCTGGACCTGGGACAGAGACGGGGGACTCAGGCCTGTGAAGAGCAGAGCCAGGGTGCTCCTGTCCCACCCACCCCCACACCCCTAGGCCGTGCCCATTTCCTGTCTTTTCTGAGTAGCAGTGCATGAGCTCCTGGCAGCTCTAAGAGCCCCATCCTAGCTGTTCCTGTCTCCATTTAACCCAGCCGAGAATTTGTGGGGCTGTGGATCCTTTTTCTTAAACCAGCCTTCCTTTAGACACCTCCTCTGTACTCTGCGGCCACTGTCTGAGTGGAGACCCTCAGCATCACTCAGCACAGAGATCCAGCAGAAAGTGGAGAATACAGGTGTTGGTTCCCATCCTACACCTACCAAATCAGACTCTCCAGGGGCGAGGCTCCTGCAGCTGTGACAAGCCGTGTTGGGGGACCATGAACCACCAGCCCAGGAATGACAAAATTTCTTCTTATGGGTGTTTCTGTATCTACTTGCTCCCCTGAAAGCCACTCTCCTTGCAGGCAGCTAGAGGAATTGTTTCCCCCACTGACTTGCACATGTCACCCTTGCCCCACAGGCTGTCTTCTTGCTCACCTCCACCCCTCACCCTGTGTTCCCTCAGCTTGTCACCTTGTCCCCAGTGAACCAACTCCTACTTAGACTGAAAATCCCCACTCCCAAATTTCTTCCTTTGTGAATGGTGATGAGCCCTTTCACTGATGTTTGGGGTGCTAGTCACGTGTTCTTATCACTCTTTAGGAACGGTTGCCCTTCCAATGCTTGGATTTTGTCCCTAGCTCCCATCTTCACACTGGGCACTGGCAGAAGCTGATGGGAAAACTGACTGAGTAGGAATGAATGGTTCTCCCCTAGGCTCTGGATTCTGGTGGAGTACCTCCTGAGCGTCCACCTCCTGCCAAGGGCGGTGCCTGGTCCGGACGAATGGCCTCACCCAGCAGCTGGATGGCCTTGGTGGTCCCGTACACATCCATCACGGCCCAGAGCGGGGCGCCCATGGGCACTCCCTTGCGCAGCAGGAGCCTCCGACCCCTGTTGACCTGGGCGCAGAGCCGTCCGTGGCGGTTCACCCAGAAGCTAACAACGTCCCCCGCCAGGGCGCAGCCATCTGGCAGCAACGCTGCCCACGTCGGGCTCTGCTGCTCCAGGTCGGGGCACACGAAGGGAGGCAGGCTGGGCGCTGGCACGCACGCAGGGTTCAGGCGTGTGAAGCCTACGCGAAGGCCACCGTGCCAGCCGTCCTCGTGCCCCAGCACGCGCAGTGCCACGCGCTCTCCGGGCCACACTGGCCGCTGACTGAACACGATGCCGTCGTGGAAAGTGGCAAGTCGGTATGCAGTGATCCTCTTTGCGTCCAGGATCACCTGCGTGCCCTTGGCCTCCGGGTGGAAGCGAAGGGTCTCCAGGGGTTCCTCGGTGTCTGCAGCGGGCAGGGGGATGTCAATGAGGCACAGCCCAGAACCAACGCTCATCTGGCCACCTCGACCTTTCCTTCTTCCCCTCAAATACCCCCACCCGAACGCCTCAGCTTCCAGGGACAATCTTGACTCTTATGGGGAGGGCATTTCCACCATCCCCAGCTTCCTGGGGGCTACGACCCCACCCTCACCCTGGGATGCCTAGAGATCTGCTTAGAGCTGGCAAGGAGCTCACTTTGTCTGGGGTCTGAGTTCTGTGAAACCCCTCAAGCCTCAGTTGCCCTCCCTGCAGGGTGGTTGTAAAAGTTAAAAGCACTGATGCTGCAGGTACAGGCTTTCAGTACCCGGTATGGTTCTATTGCCATTACACAGAAAGAGCAGGTTTGAGAACAGTAGGGATCATGTGGCCCTGGCTTTGTCCTACAGATGTATTTGTGCAATGTACACATCTGAAGTCTATCTCTACCTAGAAACAACCTGAAAGAGATAGGCCCGCCAACTCTGCTTGGCTCTGGCTGATGGGTCCTGTCTTGGTGCTGTACTTTCTCTTTTCTGACTTTCTGATCTTCCCATGATGAACTTGTGTCACTTGTGACGGCCAGTCCCCCAGTGAGGGTGACTTCCTTGCCCTGGGAGAGAGGTGGTCCTGGTAGCTCCTCTTGGGTGGGGGTATGGGCTAGAAATGGGGTCTTGGGTCATGCCTTCAAGGCCTGGGGTGAGCTTTGAAATCAAGGGACTTCCTGGCCTGACTCGACTTGGTAGCTAGGAAGGGAGAGTAGCTTACTGGGCAGCCCTTCATCTCAACTCCAGCGGCCCGGGGGGAGGCCTGGAGGAAGCTGGAGAAGCTTCCTGTGCAGAACTGCTCTTAGCCAGCTCCCCCAAATTCATCACTTCCCTCCTCTCCTCCCTTCTCCCCTCCTGGCCTTACTCTTTCTGGGTTGGATGAAGGAGCCTGAAAATAAAAAGAGGTAAGTTCAATCTGAAGTTGAGTGAGACCCCAGACCAGAGGAGTCCCCAGGTACCTGAATGTGAAGAGTTAAGTTCCCACCTGGGCAGGCATTGGGCTGGGGTGGGTGGAGGCAGCTAGCAGTTCTTGATGTAACCAGCCAAAACCCACCTGGGCAGGTGGAGGCCACCTTCCCCACCCCTGCCTAGGCTGGTTCACTGTCCATTCCTGAAGTGGGGGCTGGAGAGGAGACCTGGAATGGCTTGGTTAGGGTGGTGAGAGGCATTCAACCCATCCACACGTATCACCATGTCCATTGCTGCCACCACCCTGCAGACAGTGGGCACACAGCCTCCGGCTCTGCAGGACAGAGCTGGGTTTCAAAGAGGGATTGCCTCAGCCCCTTCAAGGAAAGGGTTGGGAAAACAGGAGACCCCTCATGCTCCTTGGGCTGAGAGGGTGACCTGCAGAGATGAGCCTGTCCTGGCTGGAAGCTGGCTCCCCTCCCTCAGGGAGGGTCAGTGGATGGAGTTCCCACCCCATTCCCTGTTCAGCTGCCTGGACAGAGGCTGGCTCAGGCAGAACTGACTCTGGGGGCAGGAGGGGAATGGGGGGAGAAGGGGGGAGAAGGAGGGAGGAGAGGAGCCAGGGAGCTGGCTGACTGGAAGGCAGTGCAGGGAGAAGGAGGAATTGCCAGGAGTGGCCTTGGTGGCTGCAAGAGTTCCTTGCAGGATGGGAGGGGTGGGGTGGGCCTGGGGACCCTGGGAAAGCAGGCTTCATCCTGGACAGGAACTTGACAGTCTGCAAAGTTTGCCCATCCCAGCCTCAGAACTTTCCAGCAGCCTTTGAGGACTATGTGCTCTCCATGTCAGAGGAGGGAGGTTGAGAGGACACCCAGCTGCACAGGTCACAGGCAGCCAGGGGCCTGGAACACCCTCGGGTCAGCTGCATGCCCAGGCTCTCCAAACGAACAGTCTCACAGCCCCTCACAACAGCCTGAGTGTGGCCCCTGCGAGGTGCTTCTGGGAGGGAAGTCAAGGGCTCCAGAGAGCCTGCGGGACTGCATGGCCCACCAGGGCCCATCCTCTACTCTGCATAGGGCTGTGTGTTTGGAGCTGGCTCACAGTGGTGTAAAAGGTGTGGGAGCCCACCACATCCATGCTCCTGTGCTGCCTCCTCATGGCACCACTGGTGCCTGGGATCCAAACACAACTGTTTGCCAAAACAGCAGCAATAGTGGCTGGGCCCCTCCCCACCCCCAGGTTCTTGGTGCCACCTGCTCTTGGTGTGAGAGCCAAGTGCTGCTTGGGGGGGGGGGCGGTGCTGGTGGGGAGGGGTCTCTTTGCCTGGGAGGGAGCAGTGTCTGGAGAGGTGCGGTCATATCTCCAGAGGTAAAAGCCCAGGTTCTCCATCTTTGCCCCTCCAACCAAGGAACACTGTGGCCTCCGGTGAGGTGCACCTTTTGTTTTCTGCTGCAGGCAGTCCTGTAAGCCAGCAGGTGGGCTGCAGAGGCCCCGCCTTAGGGTGAGGAAACAGAGGCCCCAGGGAAAAGTGACCTAGCCCAGGTCCCACACCTCAGCTTTCACAGCTGGAACCCCTTGTCTTCCACCAGGCCCCCAAACTCTACGGTTTCCCACCCAGCCAGTCTTCTCCTTGTACAGCAGGATCCAGAAGCAGCTAGGCAGGCCATGTGTGTCAGCTGGTCACTGCAGGGATGCCAGACTTAGTCACTGGTGTCTGTTGGAAATTTTCAGGGACGGGAAGCTTACAACCTCATTGCCTCACTACAGCAGCTGGTGAGCTCAGCCTGTATCAGAAGCTCTTTCTGAGTAATGTTTACATGGACTACACCGCTGTCTCTGGATCTGTCCCCCAGCAGTGACCCAGAGCTCCCCTGCTTCTTGCATCCCCCTGTCTAGGGACCAAGCACGTGGCTCCTACTTACCAGCCTGGGAGCAGAGCTGGGCGCCCATTAGCCTGGGCTTCTCGGGCTTGGGGTCCCTGGTCTGTAAGGGATTGTCTGAAGAGGCCAGTAGACAGGTTTCCTGAGTGAGCTCCCCTGATCCCCTTGTTATAGGCTGGGATCACGTTACAGGGTTGATGATTAATCGGACGTTGCTGTCACTAGTTAAAATATCCATGGAATTTCCCGGTGTTTCCTAGAGCAGCAGGTCTGCCCAGCTGGCCAGCCTGAGGGAAGCAGGGTCGGGGACAGGACGGCCTGGATGGGGCTTAGGGTACACTTTTCACCTACTTCCAGGCAGCCACTCCCCTGAGGCACGTGCACAAGTGCCTGTGCCCATACCTGACCCAGAGGCCCTGATTCCAGTGGCCTGGGGCAGGGCCCACATCAGTCATTTTTAAAAGCACCTTGGTTGATTCTAATGTGCAGCCAGGGTGGAGATTCACCTGCACACAGAAGGGGCTTGGTCAGTGTTGCTGGAGTAAGCTAACTTCATGCAGTGATTCCCAGGACTTGTGGAGTGGCCCCACCCAGGTCTTCACAGAGAGGAGGTGAGGTAGGTGGAAAGGGAGGATATGATTGCTTCCCACCCTTGCTGGGGCTGGAGCTGGAGCTCCACTTTCTAGAACCCACTCCAATGTGCAAGTCATTTCCAGAAGGTGTGGCCAAAAGCCTGGCTCCCAGTGCATCAGCTGTGATGAAGAGGCCAGAGAGCCTCTGCCCTTCCCTTTCCACGGGGACACCGGGGACACCGAGCCTGGGGGCAAGCAGCGGCTGGCTCTAACCCAGAGCTTCTCACATTTTGACACACACATCACTCTCTTGGAGAGCTTACAAACTGTGGATTGATGCAGAAGGTCTGGGCATGCCTGGCAGCACCATGCTTTCTTAGCAGGATGGTTATGCAGATCCTACTTCAGAGAAAGTCCCTAGCTTAGTTTGGAGGCTTGTGAGTACCCTGGTCTCCACCTCCAGGCTAAGCCCTTCCCAGGGCCTTGGATCAAGGCCATGATCATGACTTCTCTGAAAGTGACTAAAGGGACAGATACTCCCAAGCACATCCCTGGCACAGCAGGGAGTAGCAGTGCTGGTGACAGGGCTGGGGAGGCAGTGGGTGTGGAAGGAGGGGGCCTAGGAGACCCAGGCTCCACCTCTTGTGTTCTTTGCCCTCCCTTGTCCTCTCTGTGCCCTGATGTCCCATCTATAAACCAGGAAGCCAGAATGAGATGATCCATGGGACCCTTCTGGCCCCAGTGTGCTGTAACTTTGGTCTTGATGATGGAGAAGTGACAGCAGCCTGGCCCCAGGTGACTTCAGAAGATGTCTCTGCCACCCTGGGCCTTCTCTTCTATACCATGCACCCTGCCAGGCTCCCTCAGTTTCTCCTCTAGAAGCAAAGGCCAGAGGCAAACTGGTGAGAAGCCAGCAGCATTCACCATGAGTCCAAGGCTGATGGGTCCAGCTGGTCCAGACTGAAGCGAGGGCCCGTGGCTCATGGATCTGCTGGCCCAGCCTGGGGTATCCAGGCACAGGGCATCCCCTTCTCTCTGGGTGCCGTGGGGCCCAGAGATCCTGTCTTCTCCCTCTTCTCCTACACTTCTGAGCATTTACTAGTTATCAACGTCTTCCCCATTCAACTGTGCTGACACACAGTGGGAGCTTGATGGGCAGTTGCTGACTGGTAGCCTGAGTGTGAGGTGGAGGCTGCCTCACGATACAGCCTGCACCCTTCCCTCCCCTCCAGGCCACCAGTAGCACAAGGCTGTCCTAAATGTTTGTTCCGGGAAAGACAATGACCAACCCTCTGCTGGAGGCAGCCTCGTGATTGAGATGGCGGCCCCTGGTGGCTGTCATCAGTACTGCAGGATGCGCTGAGGCCCTCAAAACTAGCAGGGGTGCTCCCAGGAGGGGAGGTCATGGGGGCTGAGGTTTCGGAGGCCTCTGCACCTCCTCCCTGACCCTGAAGCTCCCCACATGCCTCCCTCCCTCTGAGCGTCCCTTCACTGGTAGGCAGTTTGCCCAGGACCCCACCAGTTCAAAGGGTTTTGCAGAGGTCAGCCCCTAAGATGCCTGCAGTGCTGTGAGAAGCTGCTGGATGGCTGTTTCAGTCCCCATCATACAGCTGAAGAAGCTGAGGGCTTGTCCACAGTTTGTGCCAGCCTGTGCCTGAGCAGAAGTGGGAAGCCATAGGAACCCAGCCAAACCTGGGACATTGAGAGCCCAGCCCCTGTGTTGCCTGCCATCAGGGCTCTGGGACCCACCTTATCTTACTTGCCTGAGCTCAACTACTCCTGAAATCTCAGAGGGCAGGGGGTTGCCACACCAGGAAACTGGGCCCCAGAACAATCGGGACCATGCTCACAGTAGGTGGACGGGAAGGATGTGTCAGTGCCAAACAGTGCAGTGCAGCAGTTCAATAATTGCCCACCCGTCTGCCTCATGAATGACTCAACGATTCCACTCCTTAAGTGAATACCCAGCAGGCTGAGGAACCAGTGTCTACAAAGACTGCTACAGGACTGTCAAGAGCAGTGCTGTTTGCAACAGCTCCAGAGAGAAACAACACCAGCCCTGGTTGTGCTGGGTACTGCAGGATGCACCGCTCAGGTCCCATTTCAGGAATGAAGGCTTCCATCCCTCAGAGGCTGGGCTGCTGCCCTCGAGTGGTTTTGTTGCAATTGCACTGCAGTCCAGGCTCCCCCCTCTATCCTGTGTACACAGGTGTGGGTCCTCGGAATGAGCTCCATCAGTAACCTGTCTCAGGGCTGCTCCCTGTGGCATGCACCTCCCACTCCCGCTGACAGAGCATGGAAAGGGAACTTGCCATGCACTCACACACAGCCTGGCCCTAAAAACAAACCACTTCTATCCACAACAACTGGTCAGACCCCGCTGTGGGAGCCGGGAGGAGATCCAAGCAGCACCCACTGCAGGCTTCCATTCACATGAAGTTAAGAAACAGGGAAACTAATCTGTGCTGTTAGAAGTCAGGATAGTGCTTGCCTTTCAGAAGGGCACAGGGGAACCTCTGGGGTGCTGGCAGAACCTCTGGCCCTCCATCTTCACCAGGTGGCATGTATACATATGGAAAAATCCATTCAGCTGGACATTCAAATCGCATGTCAATTGCATCTTAATTATACATTAGCTAAATTCCCTTCCAGCCCTAAAATTCTGATTCTGAGTAGCTGGATGGAAAACCTTCTCTGGAAGCCAGGTCACTTAGCCAATACTGCCGCCTCGAGGAATAAAACAGAATTGACTGTGGGTCCCATGCACTGGAGGAAAAAGGTCAGGGCCACACAGGCTCTCCCACCTGCATCCCCATCACTTGCTCCCCTTCATGCCCACTCACTTCCTGCCCATGAGCCCTCTAACAATTCTGCAGGTCCACCAAATCCTCTGGGTCAACAGCTGGATCCACACCCTGGGCCTTGGGGGGCAGAGAGCAGGAGAAGGAGGCCAGGGTATGCCAACAAAGTAGCCAGCCACTAGTTAAGTCTGTGAGGCTCCTCCCACCCTGCTGGCCTGTCTAGATCCTCCTGGGCCCTGGTTCCACTATGGCCCTCCACTGTCCTGAGTGCCCTGGTTCCTGCCTTGCCAGCAACCAGAGCACCTCCCTCGCGGTGTGAATGTAGAGCCTGCCAGAGAAGGGAGTTGGAGGAGGGGAGCTTACCTGGCTGCTCAGAGGTGAGGGAAGGGTCATCTCTCACTCAGAGGTGAGAGATGACCCTTCCCTTTCCTGTTTTCCTTCTTCCTGTGCCCCACTCATCCCATACACGTTTGTCAGAGGGTCTGTTCTGGGGAGACTGTGGCATCCGCGGTGTGTGTGTGTGTGTGTGTGTGTGTGTATGTGTGTGTGTGTGTGTGTTCAACAGAACTCTCCTGAATACCTACTGTATGCCAAGAACTGTCCAGTTTCTGAGTAGCCAGAGATTGAAGAAAATCCAGTCCTTGTCCCTCAGTCAATTCAATTCCACCCCGGCATTTAGGTCAGTGCTACAAGAGGGCCAAACTGCAGACTGGAAAGCCATAGGTGCAGCAAGGGCTTGTTACACCAGGGGGATGGGTGAAGGTTTTGTGGAGCAGCAGATCTGAAAGTTGATCCGGAAGGATAATTGGGCTTTCAGGAGTGGGAAAGGGGACTTCCAGCCACGATGGAGGCATAGGTAGACATACTGTGCCTCCTCACACAACCAAAATAAGGACAACAAAAATTTAGAAACAAAAAACAGCCAGTACTGACAGAAAATTGAACTGTGTGGAAGTCTGACAACCAAGGAGTTAAAGTAGACATATTCATCCAGAGTCAGGCAGCTGGGTGGAGAGGGGTCAAGGCAAAGCAGTGACTGGCAGACCCTGGGCGTACAAGGTGAACCCAGTGAGGCAGCAGATTGTAGAGGGGTGTGGCACACAAGGTGGCTGGCGGACGGGGCAATCCCACATTTGTGCACAGATAAACCAGGCGAAACTGGGGAATGAGACAGACTGCGCAACCCAAGGTCCCAGCTTGGGGAAATAAAGCCTCAAAACACTGATTGAAAACACCTGTGGGGGCTGAGGTGCCGGGAGAAACTCCCAGCCTCACATGAGAGTTTGCTGGAGAGATCCACAGGGTCCTAGAATGTACACAAACTCACCTACATGGGAATCAGCACCAGAAGGGTCCAGTTTGCTTGGGGAAAGCGGGGGGAGTGACTGAAATCTAGCAGAGAGTGGAGCAAGCACCATTGTTCCCTCTCGGACCCCTCCCAGACATACAGCATCACAACCCAGCGACTGGGTTGCCTCTCCCTGGTGAACACCTAAGGATCCACCCCTCACTACATAACAGGTGTGCTGAGACAAAAAAAAAAAAAAAAAAAAAAAAAAAAAAAAAAAAAAAAAAAAAAAAAAAAAAAAAAAAAAAAAAAAAAAAAAAAAAAAAAAAAAAAAAAAAAAAAAAAAAAAAAAAAAAAAAAAAAAAAAAAAAAAAAAAAAAAAAAAA
>PVKU01015191.1:0-19364 GCA_004027475.1 Anoura caudifer | reverse complement strand
CACCAGCCATCACCCAGCTTGTCCCTTTCTCACCCCAGAGTCACCTCCGTGACCTTCCTGCTGGGAGGACACCCACCTCCCCAGAGCATCTGAGAACCTGGGGGAGACCCGGTGCCCAGCTGGGTTTAGTGTCACAAACAGAAACAACACCCGGGTTTGGGGCCCCAGGGCTCTCTGTGGGGTGCTGACAGACCCCAAAGCAGGACACAGCAGAGACCAACGCAGGGGAGAGAGGGCTGTGCTCAGGGAAGGGTCTCCATCAGCCTCCCTATTGGAGTGTGCTCCCGAGCTCCTGTGATTTTTTTTTAATGAACAAGTTTAAATGTTCACAAGAGATGTCAAATGAAACATTCTGATGGATTTATTAAAGGGAATTGGATTTTCATTTCTGTGGATTTTTTACTGCCATATGCCCAGGTTATTGAGTATAAGCTCAATAAATACTTGGTAAACGGGGGGGCGGAGGGGGGGGAGAGAAGGAGGGAGGGAGTGCTCCCTTCACAGGCCAGCAAGATCAACCTCCCCTGAGAGCTTGTTAGATGCAGTCTAGGTCCACTGCCAAGTCAGAATCTGCATTTGTAAAGGGACCTGGGACTCTCCCTGTGCACTGGAAGGGGAGAGTGCCTGCCCCAACACCATATCTTGGGGCCACACCTGGTTGGGCATCCACCTTAGCAGGACAGCTGCTGATGCATCATTCCTATGGTGTCATTTCCACACTCACAATCTTTACAAAATTCCACAAGGGATTCTGATATACACAGAGTTACATCCTTTTGACAAGGGTTCCTGATGATGCCTCAGGGCTCCTGCTCTGAAGGAAAATGCCAGAAAAGCCCTGACCTGTGTAGCTCAGTTGGGTGGACATGAGAAAAGTCACAGGTTTGATTCCGGGTCAAAGCACATGCCTGGGTTTCAGGTTCTGCTCCGGCCTGGCCACGTACATACAAGCCAATTGATGTTTCTCTCTCACATCAATGTTTCTCTCCCTTTCTTTCTACCTTCCTTCCTTTCTACAAGTAAATACATAAAATCTTTTTTTTTTTTTTTTTTTTAAGAAAAAGCTAGAAGAGATAAGGAGGGCTTGAGGGTGAAACTAAGGTGCACCCGACGTGCAGCTTTCAGGAACGCCCCTCCCTGCTGTCCCAGGCTTGTGCGGGTCCACACAAGTCGTGCCTGCGCGTGCACGAGGGTGGGGGACGGAGGGGTGGAGACTCACTGTGGGAAAGGGCAGAGGCCTCAGCCGGTCCCAGAGTCTCAAATCTAGATGGAAGATAAAGGGAAAGGAGGAAACAGGGAAGACGGAAACAAGGGGAGATAGAGGGAGGGACCTGGATACAGACCCCGCCCCCGGACCACGTGACTGGGGAGCGCTCCTGACCCAGAGCAGCCTCGCCACACCTGGAGAGGAACGGCAGCTCACACACTTCAGGACAGCGAGCCCGTGAGCATTTCTGGAATCCAAGCTCCTGTCATAGAGGGAGAGACAGAGCAGACAGCAGACGCCATGGAGTCCCGCTTAGCCACTGCCCTGCAGGGAGTCCTGCTGGCCCGTAAGGAGGGGACAATCCCTGGGAGTGGACAGGAGGATGGGGACAGAGACTGACTGAGCCCCCTGGGGAGGATAGCGCTCTGAGAAGGCACAGAGGGCTTCTGTTTGGACCTGAGGGGAGAGGACAGGGAGCAGAGTAGGACGGGGAGGGGGCTCAGCAACAGGGAAATCTCATGATCTGAAGGTGTGAGGGGCAGGAAATCCTTGATTACAGTAGGTTTTAAAAGTTATTCATCATAACAGTAGTTACAATAGTAGCTAACACAGACCATTTCCATTGTGTGTGGCTAAGGTTTTAACTGATCATTACATTAAATATTTAAAGCAATACCATGAAACAGCTCCTCTTGTTGTAACTACCAGTTGTAGAATATGAGGCTCAGAGAAGTTAAGAATCTTGTGCAAGAAATTTGTAATTGTAAATGCTTACTTTGCAAAAAAGAAAGATCTCAAATCAATACCCTAACTTCACAACTTAAGGAACTAGAGAAAGAAGAACAAAATAAGCTCAAAGCTAGCAGAAGGAAGGGAGTAATAAAGATTAGAATAGAGATAAATAAAATACAGAATGAGAAAAAACAATAGTGAAAATTCAGAAACCAAAAGTTGGTTTATCAAAAAAGTCTAACAAAATCGACAAACCTTTAACTAGATTGGCTAAGAAAAAAGAGAGAAGATTCAAATTACTAAAATCAGGAATGAGAGTGGGAATGTTACTGCCAATTCTACAGAACAAATGAGAGTTCTGATAGTACTATGAATGACGATATGCCCACAAGTTAGACAACTTAAATGAAATAAACAATTACTAGACACAAAGCTTCCAAGACGGAATCACAATGAAATAGAAAATATGAGTAGACCTATAAATAGTAAGGAGAAGAACCAGTATGAGCATTTGACAAAATTCAACTTCTTTTTTAAAATAAAAATACTCTAACTAGAAGTAGAAAGATACTACCTCAACATTATAAAAGTCAGTTATGAAAAAACAGAAATAATTTGAAAACTGATGAGAATAACTATTTATGTCAGGGTGACACAAGAAAAACTTCATCAGGAGCACTAAATGTCCTTATCACCTACCTTGGAAAGAAGCAAATACACCCCAGGAGGAGCAGGACCCTGGGACCATTCACTCATTCCCCCTCAGGTGCTTGCAGCTTGTCGGAGGCACTGGGGGTACAACAGGGTCACACAAGCCCCTGCCCCCGTGGAGCTCATGTTCTGTGGGGAGGAGAAGGACAAGGAAAGATCTAGGTGTGAGGTCAGGTACCCAAAAGTTCCACAAAAGGAAAAGAGTCAGGGCAGGTCAGAAGGTGAAGACAGAAGGTCATTAAAGGAGGTGGTCAGGGAAGGTGTCCCCTTGGACGCCCCTGAGTGTCAGCAGGGGTCTGAGGGCAGTGAGGGGGTGAGCTGCGCAGACACCTGGGGAAGTTTTCAAAACAGAAGAAATAACAGGTTCAGAGGTGCTGAAGTAATGGTGGCCATGCTGTTGACCTTGACTATGGGAAACACACACTCACAAATACACACACATGCTCACACTCATACATGCACTAAGGCTGAGAGATGAAGAGACCTGCTCAGGACTCAGGGCCTCATCTTTCCCTCCCAATACAAAGACCTGAAAACTGATCGATTTCTCCTTTCTTCCTAGTCTCACTGTTAACTTTCAGGAGCTCGCCCACCACTGCCCAACTCACTGTTGCATCGATCAATGCTACTGAAGGGAAGGATGTGCTGCTTCTTGTCCACAGTCTGCCTGAGAATCTTGTAGGCTATGCCTGGTACAAAGGGGAAAGTGTGGACAGCAATCGTGGAATTGCATCATATGTAATACACACTCAAGAATTTACCCCCGGGCCTGCACACAGCAGTCGAGAGATAATATACCCCAATGGATCCCTGCTGTTCCAGAACATCACCCTGAAGGACACAGGATACTACACTATACAAGCCATAAAAAAAACTTTTCAGAAAGAAGAAGCAAAGGGACACCTCCATGTATACCGTGAGTGATTTCTCTCTGACCTCTGTGTGTCGGGTGGGGTGAATTCTACTTCACACACAGGACTCACACCCTGGACTCTGTCTCCATCCCCCTCTGCATCATGTCTTGGGTGATGGTTGGACATTTAGTACAGGATACACACAGTGGAGACAAACTTCCTAAGATCAGAGTTCCCCTCCCGGATTCCAGTCCTGCACACATTCACCACAGACAGAAGGACCAGTCTGATGGGAGAAACTCAGCAGAAAGAGACCAGTCTCAGTCCAGCTTCCTGGACCCTCCCCATGACCATGACCCTGAGAAAGACCCTGCAGGGCTCAGACAGGGCCTGAACTGAGGGTGCCCTTTGGGATTCTTGCAGAGCTCAAAGTGGCAGTCCCTCCACAGACTCCTGTCCCAGGAACCCTGGGGAGCCTGAGTCAGGTTGGTTTCATGCGTGGGTAGGGCTTACTGGGAGCCACAATTTCCCAGGTGCCTGAGTCACAAGGCTCTTGAGCTAGTCACCAGCCAGGTCTCAGCTTACAGAGCCACATCGGGGCAGGGGTAGAACATGGCCCTTCACCTAAGACTATGAGTGGAGAGCACATGTGGACAAGGTCCCCAGGCCATTAGCCACCTGCCCTGGGGGACATAGGAGATTCCAGAGGAAGGTCAGCATCCCCAGGGAAGAACAGAGAAGATGCTGCTCATGGCTCCTCATCCACCAGGGGTCAGGCCTGGGAGTCCTCTGTCTGGGACACAAACGGTAACAGAGGCTGTTAGCTGGGGCAGCTCCTCTGTTCCAAACCTTATGTCAAGAAATTGGGAAACAACTAAGGTCCATCCACAGACAACCTGACAAGCCTGAGACCACTCACCATCTACCCTGTTTTATTCAGGGGAGCTGGGTCACCGGGGCACATTCACACAGAGTCACACACACCACGACTGTGCAGTCTGGGTCACGCCAAGACCTGTCTGCAGTCCCAGCCCATCCTCCCCTCCACTCCAAGGGCCTATCACACACATACAGACCCTGACACCAGCTGTTTGGTCTGATCCTTTCTTCTTGACATGGCCAGCACAGAGGGAGAGATTCTGGTCTGGGGAGTGAAAGGAAATGAAGAATTAGTCTGTTTCACCCCAGAACCAAAGTACCTACAGTAACAATCAGAGTCAGTGCTGGGAACACCCAGGCCTCCCCCTCAGGCAGCCAATCCACACCTCTCTGCCCTGGACTTGACATCACTTCTTTGCTTCCTGATGTGTTGGTGTCACTCCCACTGGATACAAAGGAAAGAACTTTGCCTCTCACTCCTCACTCCACACCTGCAACCAGCTCAGGGACCAGCACTCAGTTGCTCCTTGGTGTAAGATAGGAGCGAAAGGTGAAAAAAAAAATGAATGAACATGAGTGAATGATCCATAATCTGTACAGAGACTGGAACCTGGATATAGTCTTAGTAGGTTTTGGCAACACCTGTTCCCTGTCCCTCCAGGGGCAGAGACCCATGTTCCATCCCTCTGACCAACTGCCCTTGAAGCCCCTCGGGTGCAAAGTCTCACAGTGACTGTGGGGCTGCCCAGCTTTGGGAGGGACTTTCTGGGCTGCACTGGTCCAGCCCTGGGACAGCCCTGAGCTCTTGGTCCCTGGGATCCTTGAAGTCACCTGTAACCCCCACTGCTCACCAAAGACATTTCTGGCTCTCTCTGCTCCTTCCATGTCCCTCATCTGCCTCCTCCTCACTCCCACCCCACTGCCCTGCTCTGCTCTGCTTCCTCCACCCTGCAGGCTCCCCAGATTCTCCTGCTAATACCTGTGTCCAGGCCCATGCTCCTGGGCAACAGGAAAGGACACAGAAGTCAGTCAGAGCAGCAGCCCCTGCCTCCATCAGGAGCCAGGTTCCCAGGTCACCAGGAGAAAGAGCCTCCACTGTGCCCCCACCCAGGGCTCCTTCCCTCCCTCATGCCAAGAACAGGAACAGGCCACCTGACGGGGACGTGTAGCCCATTGATCTACCCCCTGTGTGACTCTACCAAGGAGTCAAAGGCAGAAGGACAGGTCTCAGTCCCCAGAAGCTCACGGGATCACTTCACCCCTGACTCACCATCACTCACATCCATGTGGTGTGAGGCTCCCATTCCTCCCAGGGACCTGAAGATGTTCCCAAGGTGGGCTGGTGACCCTGCACCATCTGATGGTTCACTGCCTGTGTCACACACATGTGTTCTCATGAGGCACCTTTGCCATGGGGTGGGACCCTCTCAGACAGGGAGGTGCACCTGCCTTGGACTTTTCTCTTAGACCTTGCCCAACTTGAATGAATTTGATCAAAGCTCAGTTCTATTTCCTGAGTTAGGTGGGGGCTCCTCCCACTAGCCTGACTGTCCACAGAAACTGGTGACAGGGACCTTCTTCCTACATGTACCAACATAACACACACATTTGCTACCAGTTTGGTGTCATCCTGCCTTTATACAACAGAGATGGCTACACATGCCCTCTGGTCACTTCTGTCCCCTTAGCAGGACTCACAGTCTCTCTCCCCAGGTGGGCACTGACTTCACACTCATTGTAGCTTCTTGCTTTGGTCACAGTGTGTCCCGGTTGGACTCAGAACTTGGTCTGTGACCTTCAATGTTCTCTTGACAGAGAGATTTCTCCAGAGACTGGTCTTAGGTCTTTGGGGAATAATTATGATTTTAACATATTCTTTCACAATTTATCTCAAATTTCTGCTTCATAATGTCAAACACAATGGTCCGTGAGGGTCATATTTCAGCAAGTTCCAGCTGCCCCACTTCCCACAAGTCCCCCCTTCTGTAGTTGCTGTGGTCTGAGTGTTTGAGGAAGGTTCTGACCACTGCAGTGGGAGAGAGGACAGTAAAGACCAAGGACAGGGAGCCTGGTTCAGCTGCCAAAGCCAGCTCTGTGTCCCTCACTCTTGTCTCAATCATTCCTGGACTCTGCTCTGCCCTTTCTGGGGTCACTGTCTCATGTCAGTCATAAATGAAATAGTCACCACTCCTGGGCACACTACTCACCTCGTGGCCCTGCATCCTAAGTCTTGAACTGACCCCCAGAGTTCCTCCTGGTGTTCCCATGTTTTGTTTCTGCTCAACCACCCAGTCCCAAGTCACACTGCCCAATCTCATCAGGGTATAAGCACTGTGGGATAGCCCTTCATGACTCATCTCTAGGATAAGCCTGGAATGTAAGTCTTTAGTGGAAACACATCTTGACCCAGCAATATAGGTCTGTGCAGCTTGAAGGGACTCAGCACCTACACATCCCAGGTGAGATACCAAGTTTGGTCAGGCAGTCAGCTGGTCAGTGAAGAACCAGGACAGGTGCCCAGTGGTCTTTTCTCCCAAGGGTATGTCTTTCCATGATCAATCCCTGATACTTAATTAACTCCTCAGGATGTCTGTGCTTTCTCCAGACACAGCACTGGAGGCTTTACATTCTCTGAGCACTCAGGTCCTCATGTTGTTGTATGATGGACAGACCTGACTTATTCTTTTAAAAACTCAGGTTGACTGAGAGGTGAGAGGTAAGAGGTGTCAACCCTGATTGAAGATGGCTTTGGAGGAATCCAGGGTACCACCCAGGGCAATGTTCTCTCTGTTACCTGCACTGCAGAGTTACCCAAACCCAGCATCACAAGCATCCAACCTCAAGGAGCACAAGGCCTCTGTCCTGTTAACATGTGAACCTCACACTCAGGACACCACCTACCCGTGGCTGATCAACAGTCAGAGACTCCAGGACAGCGCCAGGCGGGAGCTGTCCAAGGACAACAGGACTCTCACTTTGCTCCATGTCACGAGGAATGACACGGAACCCTATCAGTGTGAAACCCGGAACCCAGTGAGTGCCAGCCACAGTGACCCCTTCACCCTGATTGTCCTCTGTGAGTAACTTTTGTCCCAGTGTGATCCACGGCACCACCCAAATCCACACACCAGAGGCCAGTCTACATCACGTTCTTCCCAAGGGCACAGACCCTCAGCCCAGACACCCAGGGGAGCCCAGATTTTCTTTCCTAGACAAATCCGAGGTTGAATCTGGGCTTGAGACAGGTTAATGTCTCAGACTGAAGCTCAGTGAACATATAGGTTATAGTTGGAACTTTTTTCCATTACCATTTATCCCCTCTATACCCTCATCCATTTCCAACCACCTCCCTCCACCCTGGAATCACCACACTGTAGTCTAGGTCAATGAGTTTTTTCACCTTTTTTTCCTCAATGCCCCAGCTCCCCAGCCCCACCCAAACCCCCAAAGCTCTCAGCCTGCTCTCTATATATCGGTCTGTCTGGTTGGAACTTTTTACAACACGGATGTGACCCAGCTCAGAGGGACACTGTGGCCCTTACACAGACCAGGAGCTTCCCCTTCCCTCTGCTACATAATGTGTGGCTTTGCTCTGTTTGCTCCAGATTGTCTAGATGCCCCTTTCATTTCCCCCTCAGACTTCCATTACCCACCAGAGGCAAACCTCAGACTCTCCTGCAATGTGGCCTCAAAACCACCTGCACAGTATTGTTGGTTTATCAATGGGAGACCCCAGCAACCCACACAGGAGCTCTTTATCCCCAGCATCACTGTGAATGACAGTAGATCCTACACCTACCTCTCCCATAACTCTGTCATTGGCCTCAATAGGACCACAGTTGGAATCATCACAGTGACTGGAAACTGTCTCCTGGACCATCAGCACCAAGATCTGGCGTGGAGGTTGGTCTGGTTTTCAGAAAAGAGCTTGGATATTGTCTCCATCGTGTGGCCATGGACACAACAAATCACAGATTCTTCCCCTGAACCCTCCTCTAAATCTCTATAGTCTCTCTCCTCCCCTTGCTCTTCTGAATTCTCATGGCAGAGCAGGGGTCCTGGCTTAGAAAGAGAGGAGGGGGTTCTGTCAGCCTCAGAAAAGCCCCATGTGGTGGAGGGGGCCTCAGAGGGGAAAAGCGAGGGGCCTCATGGTCAAGTTGCTGCTTCTGTCACTAACACATTCCTTCTGTCACCTCCTTCTTTTCTGTTACCCACTCCATGTGCCAGGGAACATATGAGGCTTTGAGTCAAGCTCACCTCTTTCTCCTCAAACAAAAGGGTGAAACCCTCTCCGAGGAGGGTGAACAGGACAGTCCCCTGCTCCCTGCTCTGCTCCAGGCTCACCTGGCGCCTGACTCTGCTGCCCCCCTGTGCTGGGACAGGACCCGTGGAGGGGTTGCACAGGCAGCCTGTCCTCAGTCTGGCCAAAATGTGCCACTATGGATACCAGAACCTCCCTCCAGCCAGGCTGCTAGAAACAGCCATAGTATAGCCCCCTCTGAGCTATGTCCTGGTTCTGAGGTCACCAGTGTGTAATGCTGTGTGACACCAGCATGTGTGATGTTCCAGAGGAGGGCAGTGAGCGATGGAACTTACCTGACAGATGGGTAGATTCCTCCATGAAGTCCCTTCATGGGGCAGAATGACCAGTGCACAAAGCATGTAGTTTAGGGAGAAGCCTGAGTCCCAGCCTTTGTTAAACTGTGACTGCTTCTCTCTAGAGATTTTCTTCTGTGTGTTATTCAATCCACAGGCCAGGAAGTGAAAGTCCTATTCACATTGAGAAATCTTTTAGATTAGAATTTCTCTAGGTCCTAAGGTCATGATAACTGGTTGGGCTGCTCTCATTGTCTTATAAATTATTTAACAAAAAGATGACTTCATGCATAGTTACCACACTAGAGAGGGGGTTTGACCTTTTACAAAGTCACATAAAGCTCTAGGAAAGGGTCACACAAAAAACAATGGGAGAGCCCTGGCTGGTGTAGCTAACTGGATTGAGTGCCAGACTGTGAACCAAAGGGTCATCATGTTGATTCCCAGTCAGGGCACATGCCTGGGTTGTGGACCAGGTCCCCAGTGGGGGATGCTCAAGAGGCAACCACACTTTGATGTTTCTCTGCCTCTCTTCCTCCTTCCCTTCCCCTCTCTGTAAAAATAAATAAAATCTTTTTTAAAAAAGCACTGGGTAAAAAATTCCACCTAATGATGAAGATGCTGCAAACATGGGCTAAGAACAGGTTCCTGGTGCTGATTCTACAGGTGTGCAGGGTGAGAGGTCAGGGTTCATCCTGGGGTGATCTGGTATCAGAGGGAGAAACATAGACCTCTCCTTACATATTGTCACCTGAACAAAGACACTGGTCCTCCTTCAGAGGTCAGGGCCATCCTTTGGTGACTATATCAGAGCTCCCTGGGGACTGTGACTGGCTGAAGCTCCAAGGAAGGAGCCCGCTCAGTCAGTCACCTTCTCCTTTCTCCACAGAGCCCGTGGGGAAGCCCTCCATCCAAGCCAGGAACGCCGCCATCACAGAACATAAGGACACCGTGGTGCTGACCTGCCTCACAAATGACACTGGGATCTGCACCCGGTGGTTCTTCAGGGACCAGAGTCTCCTGCTCACGGAGAGGATGAAGCTGTCCCGGGACAACAGCACCCTAATCATAGAGCCCGTCAGGAGGGAGGACGCTGGGGGTTATCAGTGTGAGGTCTCCAACCCTGTCAGCGCCAGCAAAAGTGACCCCTTCAGGCTGGGCGTACAATGTAAGTGACCCCTGGCCCCATCCTCCACCTTCCTGGGATGATTGCTCTACCAATGGTGTATGAAATGGAGAGAAGTCCCAGGGGTCAGAAGGTCAATCAGGAGTGCATTACAGAATGCAAGGTTAAGAGTTCAGTCTTTGAATCACATATACTTGGTTTCTTATCCTGCGTCTGGAATTCACTGGGACCTTCATAAGGGGGTTTTATTACCATTTTTATGTGGTAAAATAAACATAAAATTTACCATTTTAACTATTTTAAGTGCACAGTTCAGTGGCATTAGTACATTCATATCAATGATTATGCAACTGTCACCACTATGTATTTCCAGAACATTTCATTTTACCACACTAAAACTCTGTACCCACTAACTCCTCACTCCGCCACTGCCAACCCCTGGAAACCACCATTCTTCTGTCTCTATGAATGTGACTCTTCTAGGTACTTCATACAAGTGGAATCGTATGATATTTGTCCTTCTGTGTCTAGCTTATTTCACTTATCATGATGTCTTCAAGGTGCATCATGTCATGTATATATCACAATTCCATTCCTTTTTAAGGCTGAGTAATATTTCCATGTATGTGTCCATCATGTTTCATTTATCATTCATCCATCCTTGAACTTCTGGGTTGTTTCTACCTTTTCCCTTTTATAAATAATGCTTCTATGAACATGGATGTATCAATATCTGTTCAAATTCCTGCTTTCAATTCTTTTGAGTGTATACGCAGAAGGGGAATTGCTGGATTAAATAGCAAGTCTTTGTTCAATTTTTTTATGAACTACCATGCTATTTTCCACAGGGGCTGCACATTTTATATTCCTTCTGCAATGCACAGAAGTTCCACTTTTTTCCCCATCATTGCCAATGCACTGTTTTCTGCATTCATTTGTTTGTTTAGTAATAACCATATGAATGAGCGTGAGGAAGTATGTCATTGTGATTTTGATTTGCATTTCCCTAATGATTAGTGATGCTGAGCATCTGTTCATATACTTATTTTCCATTTGTATATCTTTGAAAAAATGAATATTCAATTCCCCTGGCCAATTTTTAATTGGATTTTTTGTTATTGAATTCTAATTGTTATTTACATATTCTGGATATAATCCCTTATCAGGTATTTGACTTTCAAATATTTTGTACTATTCTGTGTGTTGTCTTTTCATTTTGTTGACAATGTCCTTTGATGCACAAAAGTTTTTAATTTGGTCAAGTCTAATTTACCTATTTTTTCCTTTGATGTCTGTGCACTTGGTTTCCTATTCAAGAAATCATTACTAACGCCAGCGTCATAAAGCTTTCACTCGATGTTCTCTTCTCAGAGTTTTTTAGATTTAGCTCTCACACTTAGATCTTTGATCCATTGTAAGCTAATTTTTTGTATAGTGTTAACTAAGAAATCAAATTCATTCTTTTGGTGGATATTCGGTTTCTCCAGTACCATTTCCTATATTTTTTTAAGATTTCATTTATTTATTTTTAGAGAGAGGGGAAGGGAAGGAGAAAGAGAGGGAGAGAAACATCAGAGTGTGGTTGCCTCTCACACAACCCCAATCAGGGACCTGGCCTGCAACCCAGGCATGTGCCCTGACTGGGAATCAAACTGGTGATCCTTTGGTTCGCAGGCCAGTGCTTAATCCACTGAGCCACACCAGCCTGCAATCCACAGGGTTGCTGGTTTGATTCCCAGTCAGGGCACATACCTGGGTTTTAGGCCAGGTCCCTAGTAGGGGGGCGCTCGAGGGGCAACCACACATTGATGTTTCTCTACCTCTCTTTCTCCTTCCCTTCCTCTCTCTCTCTAAAAAAAAAATCAATTAATTTAAAAAATTAAGGAAAGCCCAGACATAAACCTTCACATATGGCTTTCTAGTCCATTGGTCTATATATCTGTCTTTATGCTAGTACCATACTGTTTTTCTTACTGTAGTTTTGTAGTAAATTTTGAAATCAGGAAGAGTTAAATCTTCCAACTTTGTTTTTCTTTCTCCAGATTGTATCAGCTATTTGGGGTCTATTGAAATTCCATATGAATTTTAGGATAGATTTTACTATTATTGTCCCAAAAGAGTCATTGGGATATTGATAGGGACTGCATTGAACCTGTAGGTCACTTTGGGCAGTATTGTCATCCTAACAATATTGTCTGCCAATCCATGAACACAGAATATCTTTTCCTTTATTTATGTATTTAATTTTTTTCACCAGTGTTATTTCTAGTTGTTCAGTATATGACTTTCACTTCCCTGTTTAATTCCTGTGTATTTTATTCTTTTTAATGTTACTATAAATGGAATTTTCTTAATTTCCTTCCTGAATTGTTTATTGTTGATATATACAAACACAACTGATTTTTACATGTTGGTTTAGTATCCTACAGCTTGGCTGAATTTGTTTATTAGTTTTAACAGTTTTTTGTGGGATCATTAGTGCATTCTACATATAAGACTTTGCATAAGTCTACATATGCAAACAGAGGTAGTTTTACATCTCCCTTTCCAACTTGGATGCCTTTTATTTCTTTTTCTTACCTAATTACGGGCTAAAATTTCCAATACTGTTTGTGAAAAAGTGGCAAAATCAGAGAACATGTCTTCTGCCTGATCTTAGAAAAAAACTTTTAGTCTTTCACAGTTGAGAATGGTGTTAGATGTGGGTTTTTTTCATAAATTATCTTTATAATATTGAGGTAGTTTCTTTCCATTTCTAGTTTGCTTTTATTCTTTTTCTAAAAATGTTGAATTTTGTCAAATGCTCATACTGGTTCTTCTCCTTACTATTTATAGGTCTACTCATATTTTCTATTTCATTGTGATTCCATCTTGGAAGCTTTGTGTCTAGTAATTGTTTATTTCATTTAAGTTGTCTAATTTGTTGGCATATCATCATTCATAGTACTATCAGAACTCTTATTTGTTCTGTAGAATTGGCAGTAACATTCCCACTCCCATTCCTGATTTTAGTAATTTGAATCTTCTCTCTTTTTTCTTAGCCAATCTAGTTAAAGGTTTGTCGATTTTGTTAGACTTTTTTGATAAACCAACTTTTGGTTTCATTAATTTTCACTATTATTTTTTCTCATTCTGTATTTTATTTATCTCTATTCTAATCTTTATTACTCCCTTCCTCTGCTAGCTTTGAGCTTATTTTGTTCTTCTTTCTCTAGTTCCTTAAGTTGTGAAGTTAGGGTATTGATTTGAGATCTTTCTTCTTTTGTAAAGTAAGCATTTACAATTACAAATTTCTTGCACAAGATTCTTAACTTCTCTGAGCCTCATATTCTACAACTGGTAGTTACAACAAGAGGAGCTATTTCATGGTATTGCTTTAAATATTTAATGTAATGATCAGTTAAAACCTTAACAAAATGCCACACACAGTGGAAATGTTCCATAAGCGTTAGCTACTATTATTACTACTATTACCATTAGCTTCTATGAAGTCTGGCTGCCCTAAAGTCAAATCCCAGATCCACCTCATACTAGTCATATCACTTTTGGAAATTTTTCACTGCTGTAAAGCCTCTATTTTTTCATCAGTAAAGTAAAATAATATCTATCAGACAGGGTTATTATAGAAATCAAATGAGATACAAGTAAAGGATTTAGCACAGATCCTGGCACATAGTAAGTATCCCCTAACAGTAGCCAACAAAATATTAATCACCAATCTTGAGTTCACTAGTGAAGGCAACAGATATAAAAAGAACAAATGAAAAATTATTTGTTTGGAGGAGTAGGAGAGACATTACACACAAAATTCACTGGGAGATAGTCACTGACTAAATACAGGAAAAGAAAAAGGGAGTTCAGTGCAAAGTTTCAAGCCTAGTTTGTTTTCATCCCCTGAGATACAGCCAACACAGGGTTAGACATACAGAGTATTTATCAGAAAAAAATACCTGTGAAGGAAAGTGGGATGGAAGCGGGAGGAGCCTCGCAGGCTCCTCAGACCACAGAGCAGATCTGATTCCTGTGAAGGAGAAAGAGAAGAGTGGTTGCAGTGCGGTTCTAAGAGAGTGTGTGCAAGGCTGACGGGGAGACCTTGAGCTAAAGTCGCCCATGAGAGGAAAACCATTTCTCACAGAATTGAGCTTATTTCATGTCCTTGCCGGGAACCCAGGGAAGCATGGTCTCTGTGAAAGTAGGTGGTTAACACACCACTTTCCATCACTTAAGTCCCCCCCACAGGAGCCCTGAGTGGCACATGTTCATGACCACCACACCTGGTACAAAGGAAACATGCAGCCATGAAAAGGTGGGAAGTGATAACCTACCAAAATGGCAATCAGCCTTTCTCACATTTCCAAAGCTCCAAAAATATCTGAGTACAGAAAAGACAGGATGGAATTGAGGCAAGTCTGACCACCAACCTAGAAATACAGTGAGAGAAAAAAAATAGAAGGATATAGTCAGCTAATGACAACACAGAAACCTTCCCACAGAACATGTGCTCCTAGGAGGAACAAGTAGACTTCTTCAGGTTGAGACTTATTTCCCAGGGCACCCCACTGTAAAATAATGTCACCTTCATTCATTCTTCCCTTTTCATGACAGATGTTTCCACATCACCAAGTCCTGGCATCTCAGGTGGAGCCATTGCCGGCATCGTGATTGGAGTCCTGGCCGTGGTGGCTCTGACAACAGCCCTGGTGTACTTTCTGTATATCAGGAAGACTGGAGGGTATGATGGCCTCTCTTCTTGTCCCATGTTCTCCAAAGCTAACCTCCATGCTTGGGAGAGAAATGGAGACTTCGTCTCCATCTCTGGGCTTGGACCTGCTCCTCCTTTCTATCCTTTTGCTTCTGAATACTAATCCCTGCAGCCTCTTCTTCCCTGGTCTTCAAGCTTCCTGTGCCCCATTCTCTCCAGCACATGCTTATTGTCATCACCATGTGGCTTAGAGGGGGCAGATCTCATTATGTTCCTTTGTCCCCCAGTCAGGAAACCAAGGTCCAAGAAGGGAAACAAATGAAAATATGAAAAGAGGAGCTGAAAGTGAGTTGTGTGCTCTGTCAACCACAGGAAGAGAAAGAGAAGAGAGGGACAGGACAGCAAGAGAACCCAAGAAAAAGCAAAAACTAAAGGCTTCTTGGGCAATAAATACAATGAGAATAATAACAGCATCTACCTGCAAAGGAGAAAGGTGCAGTGTAGAAGCAGGCTCAGAAGCAGTTGATAAAGAAGGGACCTATGTGAACATCAGGCCAGCAGGAAAGGCGTGCTCACTAGAGGGGATGGTGGATGGTTGGTACATTGAGGAGGAGGCACTAGGAGGAAAGGCAGTACTGACCCTCGTATAGATAGGCACTAAGGAGCCCTCATCCAAGGAATTACCTGCTGACAGTGTCCTTCCTACTTCAAGAAGCAAAGATCCTATTCTTGAGAACAGCAGTCACAGTCTCTGATATTTATTTAGGACAAACAACTAGAGCAATCTCACAGAGCACAAACCCTCAGCCTCCAACCACAGTAAGTAAAGCCACCGCTCAGTGAGAGCTGGTGTGTTCCACCACTTGCCCTGTCTTAGCAGGGAATCCTGGATTCTCACATACCCAGTACCTTCTGAATTTTTAGAAGGGATCTCCATTTCCCAACCTTAGGTTGAGGTAGGCCCTCACACCCTTCTAGCCACAAAAGATTCCCCTGAGACCCAGCACTGGGTGAGACTCAGCCATCCAGGCAGGCCTGGGTAAGATGGATGTGTTTCCAGGAGCCATTCCCACCTTCCCCCTTCCCCACTGACTCTATGGATGTGGGCACTCTCCTTTCATAAGACTTTTGCTGTCTTATGGTGCTGTGGGTATTGTGGGTCTCAGTGCCCCTCCTTGCCACTGGTGCCTGGTGCTGAGGAATACATCTAGGCAAAAAGCAAGTCCCTGTGAATTGGAATAAATCTTCAGATGTGGACTGAGGCCTCTATGGTTCTCCTCCTGCCCACCAGCTGGTACTAACACCCTGGGTCTGGACCATAGGCTCTGAGGGAAACACATTCCTTAAGTGATCGCAAGATCCCTCACCACCCACCTTTCTCAACACCTGCCACTTCCTTCAGCTAGAAATCAAACAGCCTAGGAACACCATGGCTGGAAGGCCATTAGTCATCTTTGCATTTTCATGGATTGGTGACTCTTCTTTTACTTCTCCAAAACAGGTTCACTCTGACAACTCACCTTACAAGGTAAGCATAGCCAGTTTCGCTGGTTCGTTTTCTCATGGAAATACCTCTGTATAAAATGGGTTACTCACAAAGACACACATGTGATCAAGTTTGGGTCAGAGTTCCTCACTGCAGCAATGAATGAAGACATACTGGTTAACTACTCCTCTAGTCCACCCCATGCATGAACGTAGGCTTTGGAGTTACCCCTATCCTGTGTTGGAATCCTGGTGTGACTCTTTAGATAGTAGCTCTGTTAGAGAATGGACCCATGGGGTAGGGTCCAGATACGGGGTCTCTCTGTCACTGTGGGTTTTTCAGCACTGCCACCAGGTGTCAGGAATTATGGCTCTCAATGCCAGAGTTTGGTAAAAAGGAACTATTTATTCAAAAGTTATACAAATTTAGAGTAATGGCAGAATGCCACCATTAAAAATTTCAAAGTCCCTTGAAACACCCACAAACACACACAGTCCTTCCTTCCCCCCTTTGCCCAGTCAGGCCAGTCAGGGGTACCATATGTCAGAAAAAAATAGAAGTCTGTAGCTTAGCTGGACTGCCAGTTCCTCCCAGTAATCCATGTTCAGCTGGCAGGCCTCCCATGGTTCCCAGCCCATCAGCTGTGTTGCCACCAAAATCTCCAGTTCTTAACCCAAAACCACATGGCACCTCCTCATGGCCCACCAGCAAGAGTCTTTTCACCCCTTTCCCTCCAGCAAGGTCCCACATTCTTCTGAACTGCTGAGGGCTCTGCATGGCTGCTACATCTTGCTCTCCTGCTTCCTGAGCCACAGGGTTCAAGGGTGGCTCTCTGCCCCCAAAACCCTCTTGGATAGACCCTGCGTGGCTGCCACACCTGGGTTTAAATCCCGGTGTGAATGTTCCTCTGCATCCCCATTTCTGACTCCTCCCACAGTTGGCTACACCTGCCAGTACTCCCACATTTTTCAGCCTTTCTTGGCTGCCATAGTAAGTCTGGGCAGGCATGGCCCTGTGGCGTGGAGCCAACCACCTCCTAGGTCTTATGCAGGTGCTATAAGGGGAGCTGCGTCCCAGTTACAACACAGGTCAAAGTTATGCATATCTCCCCAGCTAGACTTGTTGATATGCAAAATAACCATTTTTGCATATCATGTATGAAGGTGGCCAGCTGTTGATACGCAAAATAACTCTCAATGGCCCTGCTCCATGTGTCCCATCCCCCAGTCCAACTTGTGTGGGTGGGGATATCCTATATTTTTATATATCCTGGACACCCCAAGTTCTGGACCCTGTTTCAAATCCTTTGTTTGGGGGCCTTGGCTGCACCCCGTTACAGCTCTGTGACCTTGGACAGGTAACTCAGCCTCGTCAATCCTCCACTTTGTCATCTGTAAAATGGATGTGCTGCCTACATCAGAGAGAAGTTGGAGGAATGAAAGGAGATAACAAATGCAAAGCACCTGCATGAGCCCAGCACGAGGAGGGCACTGGGTCATTCTCCCTGCTCCACCTCCAAAGAATAACCACTATCCCGACTTCCAAGGCACTACATTAGTTTTGCCAGTTTGTGATCTTACATTGAAAAACACAGTATAACCTTATACATGCCTGGTTTCTTTCATTCAGAATGGTTTATGAGATCCATCCATGTGGTTGTATGCATTCACAGCTGCTCATTCCTATTGTTGTGTCATTGTATTTGTATCAGTGCCATAGTCTGTCTCTTCCAATGACCATTTGAAGGATGCCAGCAAGCAGAGAGAATGGGTGATAAAAGCCCTTCTCCAAGGCTAGCAGTTTCAGAGTGGTGAGAGCAGGGGTGCTGAATCACGCCAGACCAGGTGAGGGCCTGGCCTGTGACACTGATTTAACTGATTGCTACTCATGCCTTTCAGATCCATGAATTTGAAAAATCTTCCCTTGACTTCAATTCCCAAGAGTTAAAGAAACCAGCTTCAGCGTCCCCATCCCCAACAGCCACAGAAACGGCTTCTTCAGAAGTGAAGAAAAGAAGTAATACAACCTGCCCTGCTCACTGCACTGCTGGCTTATCCCAAGCTTCTCATCCCCATAACCAGGAGATCCCTTTACCCTCAGGGATACCCTCTTTTCCCCACCCTCATTTCACACACTCCTGAGACAGCTCCAGACTCCTGGTCACAGCCCCTTCCTTCAGTGTCTACAGATGAAAAGGCACATCCGGGGTCTGTAGCAAGCCCAGCCTACCTTGTCATTGAAATTTGGCTCATTAATATGTACTACAATCAACAAAATCTAAGATGGTTCTTTAAAAAGTGAACATCTGTTGATTAGGTTCCTGTTAAAGGTGAGATCATATAGTATTTTGTCTTTCACTGCCTGGTTTATTTTGCTTAGCATAATGCTTTCCAGTTCCATCCATGCTGTCACAAAGGGTAAGAGCTCCTTCTTTCTGCTGCATAGAATTCCATTGTGTAAAATGTTTTTTGATCCATTCTTTACTGATGAGCACCAAGGTTGCTTCCAGCACTTGGCTATTGTAAATTGTGCTGCTATGAACATTGGAGTGCGTAGATTCTTTTGGACTGGTGTTTCAGGGTTCTTAGGTTATAATCCTAGTAGTGGAATTGCTGGGTCAAAAGGCAGATCCATTTTTAGTTTTCTGAGGAAACTCCATACTGTTTTCCATAGTGGTTGCACCAGTCTGCAGTCCCACCAACAGTGTACTAGAGTTCCCTTTTCTCTAATCAACAAAGCAAACAAACAAGCTAAATATAACTAAAGACACTGAAATAGAGAACAGGCTGACAGTGACCAGAGAGGAGAGGGGAGGGAATTTCAGGAGGAAAGGGGAAGGGTTTGCAGAAACAAGTATAAAGGACACATGGACAATAATAGGGGTGGGGGGAGGTAGAAATGGGAGGGAGGTGGGGAGGGCTCAGGGACTGGGCTGGGGTGGGGGAAAAAGACAGAAAACTGTACTTGAACAATAATAATAATAAATATAAAAATGGTAGTAGAAAGAAAAAACTTGCAAATAAAATAAATTGGGCTTGAATGAAAGAAAAAGTGAACATCTGGCCGAATTA
>PVKU01015190.1:0-19359 GCA_004027475.1 Anoura caudifer | reverse complement strand
CAAAGTGTTTCTGATGTCTGCACAGCTCTAGGGGTAGAAAGTCACTTTGACTTCCTCTTGTGGCTGTGACATGAGCACTTCACGTGAACGAAGAAGGAAAGTATCAAGTGCAGAGAGCTGTTTGGATTCCCAGGGAGAGGGCACTTGTTTTCTTGGTGGCTTTCACTAAGAATTCAGAGGCTTCTTTCCAAGAACACTGGGTTTCCTGAGGTTGAGAACCTCCTACAATGCAAGGCATGAGGAAGATCTAAACATGGGCGTTGGGAGAACTGTGTGAGAAAGGTCAGTCATTGAGTGGGAACCATGCCTTTTGACTTGCCCCTTGGGGACACCTGGCCACAAAGAGTTAGGCATGAGTGCAGGACAGGTGGCACCAGGAGGGCAAGGGAAAGCCGTGAGATTATGAGAAACACCAAATATGTGGCAGGGAAAGCTCAAAAGAGAGATGCAGCCTGAGCATAAATGTGTTGTGCTGTACAGAATGTGCAGCTGCAAATGGAGAGACTATGACAGCCGAGGGGAGAACGAGAGAATGAAAGTCCGACAAAGGAAAGACAGCTTATCTGGGTTCACCTGCCAAATTACAGGACCCATGTAATGTCATCAATGGATATTGAGTGAGTTCAGGGGATTTTCAGTTCTGAGGGCACACACACACAGATTCAAGAGAAAAGGAGAGCAGAAGATAGTTTCTCAAGAGCTGAAATGGCATGTTGATAGAGGCGCCTATGGTTAGACAGTAGTTATAAACTCTCATTGTGAAGTAGGCTTCATATCCAAAGCTAAATCATACTTTCTTTAACTATTCAATAAAGTCAGTTAATGGTTTATCTTTAGTATATAATTAAGTCACTTTTAAGCAAATCTCATTTGTTTTACAGGTTCAGATAAAGTACTTTACAAAAAAAAGTATATCTAATAAGGCGTGTTTTCTCATTAGTAGCCTTGACATTAAAACATGTAGGGAAAAGAGTAATTGTTACATTTTCCTGCAGTGTGCTGAATATTAAAATATAAAGGTGTGCACATAACTAGCGGTAAGGAACATGTGCATTTCTGAAACTTCTCAAGGGATATATGTTGAGGTAAAGCTGCTCAATATTTCCAAAAGCTCAGTGGGGAAAAAAATACTATCGAGTACTCATGCCCAAGAGAAGATCCTTGTTTGGACTATTTGCAGATTTTTTTTTTTTTTAAGAATTCATCACATTATTAGCATATTATAAGTAACATCCCTGTAAAATGTTTTATATTTATTATAAAGTCTGTTTGTGAGAGAACATTATTTGTGGCATTATACAAGTCCAATTTATGTGGAACATTTTTCTCAGTACCTGGAAAATGACTGAGCAACCAGATTTATTTTATCTTGTGGACAATTAAATCAAATAATTTATTTTGCTTCCCACTTTATTTGGCTTCTAACGGCTTTTCGAAGCAAAACTAGTGCACCTAGATGAAATCCACCAGATCTTAGGGCCTGCATTTTATGTTCTAATCTCATCTCTGGTTCCATTTTTTCTACCCTCATTTTTTTTGTTCATCTACTTTTTTTCCTCTCACTTTTTAAAAATTCTTTGGAAGCTAGGTAGGAAACAGATGAAATTGATAGATGTTTAGATGTTTACTGAGGTTGAGGTGGATCCTAGCACACTACCTGAAGGCCTCCTGGTGTAGAGCTAAGTCAGGGTTAGCAGTTCAGAAAAGGTCAGTTCCACAAGCATTTTTTTTTTCACTGATGACAACTTGTTTCCACTATTGCCACTGCTATCACTGTGGCATTTTGTTAGCTTACTATATTTCTTGCATTTTTGGAACAAATTTTGTTGCTTTCTGGAGATTGTGTTTCTTGAAGTGAAATGTTTATTTGTTCTGATTAGATGCCTCCTTGATTTCATTAGTGTTTGCTGCTGAAAAAGCTATAAAAAAATTAATGCTTCTCTGCCCCCTCTTCACATTATGTTTAAATGATGTACCTGTGATTGATCAAACTTCATCATTTAAATTCACTAAATAGATGGAAATTTAGTTTTTGTCTTTAGTGAGGAAAGAGGAAAAGATTCTGGAACTTATAAAGTAAGTTACTGGGAAAAATAAATTAATATATTGAAGTAAAGTTTATTAAGTGAAGTTTTCCATAGTACATTGAATTAAAGTAATGAGTTTAGGAACAGATTGTTAGGCCAAAAAAAAAAAAAGTTTTACTAAATGGTAATAGATTTAACAGCAGAATTACTCTGAGAACCAGACAAAATTATGTTGCCAAAGTATTTATTTTAAAAAAGCAGAATTTCAATGTTTTCAGTTTTGCCCTACAGTAATACCCTACAATAATTAGTTAGGATACTAATATGTGTCTCCAGTTCTGGCCTCACTGCAAAAATCTAATTTCTTGTTTCCAACTACACAATCTTCTCACTGTCAAAAAGCATGTGATTCTCAAATCCATGTACTTCTTTTCTTCTGTGGAGGCAGCTCTCTATGGTTCTTTGGGGATTCTTCTAGTTGCTTACTACGGATGATAGAAAAGACTGAATCATATACATTTGGGACAAAGTCCTAATGGCTTCAACAGACTCTGATGTGTATCTCTCTCTCACCCAAGTTTCTCTCCCATGTTTTTCACTATCCTCTGGAACAGAGAGGCTTTTGTGATCTGGTCATAAAAAAGCAGGAGATAGAGAGGTCACATTTTTGTTAATAGGTCTAAGGAAGCAACTCCAACTTTTAATCGATATGTGCAGACTTTCATTTTTAATATGAAGTTACAATCACTGATAGAAAAATACCAGAGAAATAGGACTTGGTTCAGGGATTCGAAAGCTGAGCATGAATGTAAGTTTCATATTTTAAGATATCTTTATATACTAAATAAAATGAAGTAAATGGTATTGGGAAATCTGAGGGTTTGTAAGTGCAGGAAAGAGGAGGCGATGCTGGGGAAAAGAGGGAGAGGATCTCCCTCCTCCTCCCCCACCCTCTCCACTCCACCTGCACCAAGTGTCACTTAGAGAAACCAGCGGGGAAGGGTGATAGATAGAACCTCTCAAAGAGTTTTTCCAGGGTGGTCCAGAAATAGATCCACAGCAGCTGCATCTGACCCTGCCCTGAATTTATCTTCCAGTATACAGAGGCAAAGATGGTAAGAGAAAAAGGAAAACCAGAGGTAGAAATAGTAAAATAAAACTTTTAAACTAGGATAGATACTGCAACCCTCCTTGGTTTGACTGGAAATAGGGTAAGGACAGGGAAGTGACAAGGGGAAGAGTATATTCATATCAGATTTATTTGTTTTTTTCTGGAGCCAATTCATCTTAGTTCAATATTTTATCAAATATTTATTGAGAAAATACTATGTGCTAGGCATTTTTGCAGGTACTGGTATACAGCAGAGAAAAAACCAGCTGATGTACTTCCTCTGATGCAGCTTATATTCCAGTATGAGAGTTATACAGTATAAAAATAAATGTATCAATAATGATGTCTTATGAAGAAAAAAATGGAGGATATATAGAAAGTGACTCATTGGAGTGGATATGGAAAGGAAGTATAATAAAGTAACTTTCAAGCAGAAATTTGAATCAAAAGAGGGACTCAGAAAACTAAAAATGGAACTGCCTTTTGACCCAGCAATCCCACTGCTAGGATTACATCCTAAGAACCCTGAAACACCAATCCAAAAGAACCTATGCACCCCAATGTTCATAGCAGCACAATTTACAATAGCCAAGTGCTGGAAGCAACCTAGGTGCCCATCAGTAAATGAGTGGATCAAAAAACTATGGTACATTTACACAATGGAATTCTATGCAGCAGAAAGAAAGAAGGAGCTCTACCCTTTGCGACAGCATGGATGGAACTGGAGAGCATTATGCTAAGTGAAATAAGCCAGGTGGTGAAAGACAAATACCACATGATCTCACCTTTAACAGGAACCTAATCAACAAAACAAACAAACAAGCAAAATATAACCAAAGACACTGAAATAGAGAACAGGCTGACAGTGAGCAGAGAGGAGAGGGGAGGGAATTTCAGGGGAAGGGGGAAAGGGTTTACAGGAACAAGTATGAAGGACACATGGACAATAACAAGGGGGGAGTGGAGATGGGAGGGAGGTGGGGAGGCCTTGGGGAGGTGGTCTGGGAAGGGGGTAAAGGACAGAAAAATGTACTTGAACAACAATTAAAAGAAAAGAAAAGAAAAGAAAAGAAAAGAAAAGAGGGGCCAAACCTTGGAGCTACACGGGAAAAGGATTTTCCAAGTAGGGAGCATACAAGCCATTCAGTAAAGGCCAGACACAGGCCTAGTTTTCTTCTGTGGGATCATGTACATCAGACAGGTGATAAGAGAAAGCAATGTGAGAAACTTACCATTATATCTCTCTAAGATGCCATTATATCTCTCTAAGCAGCCTTTCAGGCCTTGCAGTTCCAAATATATGGAGGGATAACACAATTTACAGGAAGGTGAAGCAACAGGAAAGGGAAAAACCACAGCAGTTTGTAATATTTGTGATTGAACATTCCCAGTGTCAAATTATGAATAAAATTTAATTTCTAATAAAAACTGCACATATCTCAAAAGTAACTTTCAAATACCATTTTCAGGAACATTGAACCTTTTAATTGATCCTGGAGAACAGAGCTATGACCTGATGATATCTCAGTGAGAGTGGACCTTAGGAGCTGAGTCACACTGTATACATTACACAGAATGACTTAAAATGAAACTATGGAAATCTGGAATTTATTGCTATAACTCACTCATCTGGTACTTTCATCCACACATAAGCTTAAGACATATAATGGGATTATCTACAGAGACTAATTCATATATCACTATATGCTGATGGCACGCCATGGGGCATGAAGAGAAAACCACGCAACAGGTGTTCCTTTCCAGGGAGACTCGCCGTCTCTCTCCATTCTGAGTGACAGGGTCTTCCACATTTCTGCAAATCGGATATCCATCTGTCGAACTGAGTTGAACCAGATTCCCATGATGTAGAAAAAAATAATTCTCAAGAGAGTTGTAGATAAAGCCATCGAGATTATATTCCACCTGGGGCCATAGCCGAGCAAAGCCTGCCAGTTTCACCCCTCGGCAGATCGCAGATCGAGTGACAGTTCTCATCACTGACCTTAGGCTGCATCGTTCTGCCTTTCAAACTGCACTCCAAAGCTGGTTTTTTTTTCAGGAACCTGTAGATTCAGACATCAGGTGAATCCACATGATAAGACTTCACTGAAAAAATCTAAGCCTATTTCACATGCATAATTCACATTTGTAATGCTTTCATTTAGGTGGCTTATTGAATTCTCCTCTTGAATATATTAGGGTTTTTGTTTGTGTGTGCCTTAACACAATGAATTTATCATCCACTCTGTGAATACTCAGGATAGACTATCAAGAATTCTCTCAAATTATCAAAAAAGTTATAAAAGATATATTGTTAATTATTAAGGAGAAAATAAACTTTAAAACTTGTGAATTTTACTCTTTAATTTTTATCTTCCTAGCATAAATTTAGAGGTTTTCTATTTTTTCCTTCTTCCTTGATACCACATTAATAACAAGAGAAAGACTAAGAAAATTCAATGTAGTTGTTTTTGTAACATGTTGGGAGTTATAAGAGGCCCAAAATTCTAAAGTTGGAAGATAAAATTAATTCAAATGCAGATCTCTTTTTCTTGATGCAAATATGTTCTCTTATGTACATAATATATGTTTATATATAATATACATGAATATACATATACCTGTATATTATATATTCATATATTTTATATATGGTTATACATATGTAGGTATACACATATATGTTAGTAATATCCAAGACCTAGAAATCCGTTACAGTCATTCTTATCCATCAACTAATCACAAGCAACATAATAGGTCACAAATGCTGATTTAGTAACTCTTTGGTACATTATTAGCCTCAGGGTTTGGACTATGAACTGTCACTTGTTATATTATTAAATTATAGAATATTTCCTACAAATAGAATAAAAATCTTCAGAAATTCATGTGTTTCTCAATGAGAATTTTTTATAAAGTGATGGTCTTTAATATAAGAAAAAATATTTCCAACCCAGGGTTTGGGTCTCATTTTGTGGCAATTCTATGAGATCTCTATTAGCAGTGAAGTATTTCATTTTCACAATGGTATAAAATATTACCAAATGACTTGTCACATGTCTACCACTAAAAACATATTTGTAGTAAAAATATATATTTACTGTAGTACCTGCTATTTTTTTTTAACCGGGACTCTAAAGAACGGTATGATCAAAACCAAGAATGCATGTTTGTAACCAGTTGAGGACTTTGTATCTCTTCACCTTTCAGAAACATGGGTCCATGAAGATATATAAATTATGTTTTTAAACTTTTCTATGGTTTATCATGCATTTTAAATTTCACTTTAGTATTGCATATGTAGTTTATTATTAATACTGTTGATACTTATTAAATGATCAAACTCTAAGTTATTAGTAATTATGTAAATTAAATTATTTATAAAACAAACGATTTCTTCTGTTCTCTAAGTTTAATTGTGAATTGTGTTTCACTGAGTGGGCTACATTTTGCTTAATTATCTAATTAAATCATGACTGAAACAATTACAACACATTTATCAGAAAGCATGAACAAAATGTTTGTAAGCTTCTTTTTAATAGAAAAGAAAGACTTTCTTTGGATATCTTCTTCTTACATTACTCTCAGGATATTTAGGGAGCCCAACAAGATTTTCTGTATGTATGACCTTTAACAGAATTATAAGAGATTAAAAAATTAGTCTGGTTAGCATTACAATTTATGGAATTACTATTGATTGGTATAGCTTGAATTGTTGGCAGTATTTGTTGTTGTTTTATTTCAGTTAAGTTTAACAATGGGCAGATTCACAAAATAAATTTCATTATGTCACCTAGTTACTTATAAAACAAAATATTTTTGAAGGATCTGATTTCAAAAGAAATGTTATGAATTTATCCTGGATAACAATCTGGAGCAAGATTATTTAATGAACTATATCTGTCTATAAGTGTCTGTGAATTAAATTTGTTTTAATTTGTGCTTCTTTTAGTAGCCTAAATATTGGAATTCAATTTTTGAAGTTATGATATTAATTTAAAAGACTTTTAATGTGGTATTTATAAATATCTATATTTGCTTTATTTGCATTGAAAATTAAGATGACTTTGCATGTGTTTTCTGAAATTCACACTCAAAATTATTTAATTTTTCTAAATGACTACAGATGTTTCACACCTGTTTTGTATTTTCTAAATAAATTCCCCCCAAAAATAAACAACAAAAATACTTTTTATTTTATTTATTTATTTATTTATTTTTAATTTTATTTTAATTGTTGTTCTTGTACAGTTTTCTGTCTTTTACTCCCATCCCAGCACACCACTCCAGCCCTCTCCACCTCCCTCCCATTTCCACCCCCCGCCCCCAGCTTTTGTCCATGTGTCTTTTATACTTGTTGCTCTAAACCCTTCCCCTTTTCCCCTGAAATTCCCTCCCCTCTCCTCTTTGGTGACTGTCAGCCTGTTCTCAATTTCAGTGTCTTTGGTTATATTTTGTTTGTTTGTTTGTTTATTTGATTAGGTTCCTGTTAAAGGTGAGATCATATGGTATTTGTCTTTCACCTCCTGTCTTATTTCGCTTAGCATAATGCTCTCCAGTTCCATCCATGCTGTCGTGAAGGGTAGGAGCTTCTTCTTTCTTTCTGCTGCATAGAATTCCGTTGTGTAAGTGTACCATAGTTTTTTGATCCATTCATTTACTGATGGGCACCTATGTTGCTTCCAGCACTTGGCTATTGTAAATTGTGCTGCTATGAATATTGGGGTGCATAGGCTCTTTTGGATTGGTGTTTCAGTGTTCCTAGGATATAATCATAGCAGTGGAATTGCTGGGTCAAAAGGTAGATCCATTTTTAATTTTCTTAGAAATTTTCCATGTTGCTTTCCATAGTGGTTGTACCAGTCTGCAATCCCACCAACAGTGTACTAGGGTCCCCTTTTCTCCACAACCTCTCCAACTCTTGTTTGTTGCTTTGTTTATGATGGCCATTCTGACTGGTGTGAAGTGGTATCTCATTGTGGTTTTAATTTGCATCTGTCTGATAGCTAGTGATATTGAGCATCTTTTCATGTGTCTCTGGATCCTCTGTATGTCCTCCTTGGAGAAGTGTCTGTTCAACTCTTTTGCCCATTTTTTTAATTGGGTCGCTTATCTTCTTAGAGTGGAGTCATGTAAGTTCTTTATACATTTCAGAGATTAAACCCTTGTCTGAGGTATCATTGGCAAATATGTTTTCCCATACAGTTGGTTCTCTTTTTATTTTAATACTGTTTTCTTTAGCCATGCAGAAGCTTTTTATTTTGATGAGATCCCATTTGTTTATTCTTTCCTTTATGTCCTTTGCTTTAGGGGACATATCAGTAAAAATGTTGATGCGTGAAATATCTGAGATTTTCTTGCCTATGTTCTCTTCTAGGACTTTAATGGTGTCATGGCTTATATTTAAATCTTTTATCCACCTTGAATTTATTTTTGTGTATGGTGTAAGTTGGTGTTCAAGTTTTATTTTTTTGGCATGTAGCTGTCCAGTTCTCCCAATACCACTTGTTGAAGAGGCTACTTTTACTCCATTTTATGTTGCTGCCCACTTTGTCAAATATTAATTGACCATAGAGAATTGGGTTTATTTCTGGGCTCTCTGTTCTATATCACTGGTCCATGTGCCTGTTTTTGTGCCAGTACCAGGCTGTTTTGATTACAGTGGCCTTGTAATACAGTTTGGTGTCAGGTATTGTGATCCCTCCTACTTTGCTCTTCTTTCTCAAAATTGCTGCAGCTCTTCAAGGCCGTTTATGGTTCCATATAAATTTTTGAAGTGTTTGTTCTATGTCTGTGAAATATGCCATTGGTAGTTTAATAGGTATTGCATTGAATCTGTAAATTGCTTTGGGTAGTATGGACATTTTGATGATGTTAATTTTTCTGATCCATGAACACAGTATATGTTTCCATTTGTTTGCGTCTTCCTTGATTTCTTTCTTCAGTGTTGTGTAGTTTTCTGCGTACAGGTCTTTTACCTCTTTAGTTAGGTTTATTCCTAGGTATTTTACTTTTCTTTTTGCTGTATCGAATGGGATTTTTTTTCTTGACTTCTGCTTCTGCTGTTTCATTGTTGGTATACAGAAATGCCTTTGATTTCTGGATATTGACTTTGTATCCTGCTGTTTGGCCGAATTCATTTATTAGGTAGAGCAGCTTTTTGGCTGAGTCTATAGAATTTTCTATGTACACTATCATGTCATCTGCAAACAACAACAAAAATACTTTTTAGAAAACATCTTGTCTTCTTGGTATAGAAAAAGAATGCTGCAACATCATATTAAGGATTAATTAACTAGATCATATTTAAGGTAGAAAAATCACTTTATTTTAAAGTAAACTGACTGTTTTATTGTATGCTTTGGTGGAATTAGGTTGCCATTTAATTCAGCACTGACCAATAACATTGTTCATTATGATGAAATAATTTCTTTTTAAGCTAATTTATTTATAAACAGAGTAAAAATTAATATTCATTTATTTATTCATTTAATAGGCATTTTTCACCACTCATGAGATAGTTGACATTGTGTTAGGCAGTGATATGAGGAAATGAATGATCTGATCCTTGAAATGTCTAAAGTCTAGAGGAAGAGAATGACAAAAATAATGACAGATATTGATAGGATTTTAATGCCCATTAAGGACAGGCCTTTATTTCAAGCAAAGGAGTGAAAACTAATCTGAGTCTTGGAACAATAAACAGCAATATATATTCAGAAAAGTGAAATTTCTTACACTCTAGTAATTAGAAATAGTCTCCTTCTCTTCCTTCCTTCCTTCCTCCCAAGTACCTTGTATTGCTTTTTAGCATGAATGTCAAATTCTAGCAACTGCTGATATCCCATCTTATTTTCTGAACACTGCCTGGAAGTTTAATAACATTTAATCCAGTATGAGCCCAAATGGCCAAGTGAGTAAAATAAAAAAGTCTTTATTTGGTTGCAGCACGTTACCATCAATTAATATGTGAATTCCTGTGAATCTTATATATCATGTTGACTGCTCAATATATCTGAGTCAAAATCTCTATACTTTTCTTGAAACATAAATATTATAGAAAATAATACCAAAAGCAATTAATATAAAATCAGCTTACTACATATGCCTAATTAATATAAAATTAATCTGTCAACATATCAAACTTTGCTCCTTTAATTCCATAAAAAAATTAGAGATTTGTTCTTTTGAGGACGAGTTTTCACCCAAAATATGACAATACATGTTTTAAAATAAATGACTATTACATATGGATAATTAAAAATGAAATTATATTTATTAAAATATTTTAATAATATCACTTACAATTGTAAGTTGTAAACATACCGTATCTTTGTTTAAGTATTTGATTCTGCATCTTTAGTGTTAACGGAAAATAGTAATGTGCTAAAATAGGCACCATAGTCCTCAAAAAGTTATCATACGAGGAGATAATAAAAGCAGAGTCTGACATCCAGGAACTGGTCTGACACAGTGAGGCCTCGGTGTTCTGAGAAGCTGGCCATATTGTACTCTGGACATAACAGTCTCACAGAATATCAACCTCAGACAAGGTAATTCTGAGACCATGCACAAGTGAGAGGAAAACAAGACCATTTCTTAATTTTGTCTAAGCATCAATGAAAATCAGGTCATTGGACAAACTACAAAATACCAAGCACCTCCCTCTCCTGGCTAATTTGAGTGACCGCTACCTCATTACTGATTACATCTTTATCCTCATTCTAGTCTGCCCTTCTGATAAATAGGGTTTTTGAGGTATCCAATCATAGATTTGCTCCAGCTTTCTGAAAGCATCTAAACTAGACCAAATTGCCTCTTCCTTAATCCCTCCTCAAATTCATCCAACCAAAGCCCAAATACTATAATAAGCTATTTCTAAAATCCTCTTACAGAGACACACATGTTTCTATGTTGTATGGTCTTTCACATTCAATGCATAATAAATCCAACTTATTCTAGATGTTTTCATTCATGGTGGTCTTTGGTTAGAGGGAAATGACACTACTTCAAACTCTCCCCTAGATTCGGTTGCAGGATAACATGACCACAATACTGGTTATTGAGACACTGTGTCTAATAAGTACAGGACTTTGTAACAGCTATTATTTTAAGAGCATAAGCTCTGAATCCATATTCCCTGGGATAAAGTTACAGTTCAGGCAGTCACTAGCTATGTGTTTGTTAGCAAGTTCTTAATCTCTGAGCCTCTGTTGATATATCTATAAAACCGGGAAAATATTAGTATGTTTCTCATGGATTTGTTATGGGATTGATAATTTCTGGAATATTATTCATGCTTAAAAGTGATAGACATTGTTATCTGAAGTGACCAATCTTAAAAAAGATGAAACAATTATACCTAAAATACAAATATTACAATAATGGGAATAATATAAAATTTAATTTACTAAATGTATTTTTGTTAACATATGGTCATGAAGATAATACTCTGTATAGTTCAGTGTTACACAGAGTAATCTTATAGACACTGAATGAAATTAGATGTTCTATACCAAACTGGGCCCTCGATATTTAAATTCTTTAAATTCAAATATTTTTAATATAGAGTTTCTCTCTGTTGTCCTTTATAAAGTTTTATTTTGGAGTCTGATAAGTAGTCTTCAAAGATGGTCCCCAAATGAGACGTGTTAGTATTGAGGCCCTTAAGCGGTCCATTCCTCTTGAACCTGAGGTGACGCTGTAACCTACTTTTTGAATAGTAGAATATGATAAGAGATAACAGATGGCTTCTGAATCTGAGTCATAAAAAAGAAATACAAAATAAAATTACTTTTGCAAAATGATTAAGAAAAAAAACTTTGTCTCTTATTGCTGGGTACCTTGGGACACTTGCTTGTCCGACACTCCATCTTGAAATCACACTATGTGAGAAGCCCAAGCTGCATGGAGATGCGGGCCTCAGCACTAAGGGTTACAGTGCCAGCTGAGCTCCTAGGCACCAGCCTTCATCAACTGCAGCCGTATGAGTGAGCTGTCGCAGTTATCCAGTCCAGTCGAGTCTTTCGATGACGGCACCTCCAGTCTGTATCTAACTGCAAGTGCACGAGAGACTTTAGTTGGACCAGCAAGCTAAGCTCAGTCAAGCCACAGAGTTTTGGGGTGTTTTGTTTTATAGTAATACATACCTAGAAATCATGTATAGTTTGTGCCCATTTTTAATAGGGTGACATAAAGGAACTTTTTTGCTAGCTAACATATTTTTGATGTGGTTAGTAATTTAATCACAATAAAACAAAAAGTTCAACATCTTTGAACATTCTCCATAAGTATTTCCTTCATGGTCAGTATTCAAAGAGTTTCATTCTCATGTCTTTTTTACTCTGATATTTTGGGTTCTGGTATTTATCTTTTCCATATGGCAGAAAAGGAGCACATTAACTGTTGGAGAAAGGAGGAAAAAAATCCATGACTTAAGCAACACAAGAAGCTGCTTATCGTTCTTGATAGCTCTACGAGAAACAGATGTCACCACAGTGCCTTCCTGCCAGGGAGAGTGAGAGGCGAGAGGAATTCTGGGAAAGCAAATTAGATAACAAGCTTGTTGTGCTCGTGTAAGTGTGCTAAAAAAAAATCAGGTGACAAGCAACATGTTAGTCGCTAATAAATAGAGCAAATGCTTACTTGTCACAAAATAGCTTTGATTGAAATACTTCATGTCAATGGCCTCAGTCAACTTCTTGTGTGCCTTCTAGATGCTGGAGGGGGAGGAAGTACTTTGCAGATGTTTTTAAACACAATTGGACTTTCTCTGAGAACTGCCTCCTAAATTGTTGGTCTGATTCACTTCCCAATTATATGAGACTCGTATTGGCATCAGAGACTTTCTAATGTTACATAGATGGAAATCTGGATAAGAAAAATGCAACACTGAAGAATCTGTAAAACCTCAGAATTTAGAGGAACGTGAATTACTGAAACAAGTTGTAGGTATTTAATAGTAGAAATAAATTGGAGAGAACCGTAAAAATATTTTCAGTAATTACCACAAAAGTGATGGACTCTGGGCTTTCTCTTTCTCTCTCTTCAAGGAAAGTTTGAAAATGTGAAAATAGATAGATTTTTTTTCTATAAAGTTGCAATTTTTAGATATGAATCTTCCCCTCATTTTATTTTTACATATTTGTTAGATTTATCAAAATTGACAATCTCTCCCTCAGTCACAAAGCTTTCCCAAGTAAGTAGCACTTTGCATATGATTCCATTGTTGCTACTATTTCTTCAAAACATTCCTGTCCTTTAGTAAATAATGTTGCTTTAATCTAGCTCGGTTTTTGCCAGACCATACATTTATTTCGTTCTTTTGGCTTACCTCTTGGATTCTCTACATCTGTGAAACACTTTCCTGTTTACAAGCCCTGAGTATAATTAAAGGAACTATGGGTACTTGCAAGGAATGCAGAAATTCTGGCTTCAGTTTCCAGTCATAGTTCACTTCGCAGTCACACTTGTTATTTGCCATGTTTTTGGAATGTTATGTGAGAGGTGATATGTTCTTTTAACAGAGTCTAGGATTGAGAAATCAACCACATGAAAATCACCAAGGTAAGGAAAATGATAACAGACTTACTCCATTTCATGAGGGGTGCATGCACTGGTGCTCCTTCAAGTGAACGGCAGTTACTTTTTATAAGATCTGACAGCAACCACCCCTCTTTCTTGTCTCCTTTCTCCCTTTCTTCTGTTACCACACACTTGAGCTTGCTCAGCTAGTCCCCATGTTCGGGGCCTGGGCCATAAAAACTTAGACGTGACATTTTGTTTTCTAGCCCGGCCCGAATTGCTGTTATTTTCCACAGTGAGAATAATTCAAATGCACACAGCACTGGCAATTCCAACAGATTTATTGAAGCCTGGTCTTTTTGAGTGTATCAGGCCCCACATGGCCTTAATAATGAAACAATTCCTGGCCTGATCCCTCACTTCAAAGATTAAAGATTCACACTCACTAGAATTCATCCCATTCTCAACCCTTCTCCCCATGATTTATGTCTCTAAATGCCCACTCTATCTTTCAAAGCATATGTTTACAGTTTTGCATTTGGAAGTTGTCAGGTTTTGCATTTGGAAATTATCAGATTTTACAATTTGCAATTCATCCAACACACTGCTGACCCAGTTATCTTTATAAAGCACAGACCTTATTTTTTTCTGATATTAGTACTTCTCGACTCAAAGTCCAAGTGAGTGGTTATCCCTCCTAACCCTTCATGTGCAGTGTGACAATTCCATATACAGGGTCTGGCAGAAGTAACGCCTGCTTCAGTGTGGTTGGTAGGGTAATAATATGGGTATAATAATTTATAGTCTTAATTTGAACACTTCACCTAAAATGTCATATGGTGTGCTTGAGTGTGATATTGTTCTGTTACACAATTACATGCTTATGATTTTGAAATAGAAGATTTCGTAACAAAAAGGGGCTTTTTTTGTGTGTGTGCCAAATCTTACATTGCAACTATGGTAGATTTCTTTAATGTCCCAACCAGAACACATTTAATAGTAAAGCAAGCGCTATCAATCATGACAGCAGAACATTAATTATAAACCTGGAATTATGGTCATGCTAACTATAGGCCATCTCACTTCCCATAACCTAGCACACTATTCCTCAACTAGGCATTTCAGCTTCCCTAGTTGTTCCTTTTTCTTCAAAACAACAATTATCATTGTTAATGTGAATGTGTTAACACATTTCATCCTCACAAAAACTCTGTGAAACAAGTGTCTTATGACTCTAATTGTATATGAGAGGAAACTGAGGCACAGAGGAGCTGAGTAACTTGGCTAGTTAGTGATGGAGCCAGGACCCAAGCGGGCGCAAGCCTGGCTCCAGCACCCTTGCTTGTAAACGCTGCTCCACACTGCTTTCCTGCAGTGTATTTTCATTCGTTTAGCTGCTAAATACACATGCTTTAGGAAGGCTAGCATGGTACTTGAGAAAACAAGCCTTAATAAAAGTCAGCTCTCTGGGTTCTGGTTTGGGCTCTACCACCTACTTGTCCTTGGGTAAGTTATTTTTCTGTGACTCAGCTTACTCAGTTGTAAGAAAAAAGAAAAGAATTCTAGGAACACCTATTTCAAGGGGTGTTGTGATGATTAAATGAGTTAATTTATGTAAGATTCAAGCATATACTAAGTTCATGATGAGTAATTTCTATTAAAATTAAATGCTACTCTTCCTTAAAAACTTTTCTTACCCTGGCCAGGTGGGTCAGTTGGTTGGAGTGTCATCCTGTGTACCAAAAGTTTGTGGGTTTTGATTTCAGTCAGGCACATACCCAGGTTGTGGGTTCAATCCCATGTCCTGGCACATTCAGGAGACAACTGATTGATGTTTCTCTCTCGCACCAGTGTTTCTCTTCCTCTTTCTCTCTCTCTTATCTTCTGCCTTTAAAATCAATAAACATATCCTCAGGTGAGTATTTAAAAAACAAACAAAAAGAAACCTTTTCTTTTTCCCATTGTCTTAGTACTTTTTCCCCCCCCAATTGCTGGAGAATCACTCACCTGGAAATCACTTAAAGAATTCTGACCTGGCCCCAATTTCATATTGGTGTTTTTGGGGGTGGGGCTTGTTCTCAGTATTTTTTATAAACTTCCCAGGTGATTCACAAATGTGTCCAGTGTTTGGAAACTGCATCAAAGCCTTTCTGTTATGAAAAATATTTGTACCATCATTCCACCTTTTCCGTAGGGGTTCATCCCAAGACCTTTAATGGGTGCCTAAAATAATGGGTGGTACCAAACCTTGTTTGTAGTAGATTTTTCCAATACGTGCATACTTATGATGAAGTTTAATTTATAAATTAGTCACATTATGAGACTAGAATAATTAATAACAAAACGGAATGATTATAACAATACACTATAATAAAAGTTATGTTAACGTGGCTTCCAAAACTATTTTATTGTACTACACTCAGCTTTTCATTTAACGAAAGCACTGCTTGCCTTCTCTTTGGCTTATCCAAATTGCCAGCATCACTATTCTTGTGCTTTGGGACCAGTCTTAAGTAAAATAAGGGTTACATGAACACAAACACTGTGATACGTTAACAGCCCATCTGAAAGCAAAGAACTACTAAGTAGCTAATGGGAAGGGTGCGCCTATTGTTGGATATGCTGGACAAAGAAATGATTCACTTCCTAGGAGGGAAGGAGTAGGAGGGCATGAGATTTCATCACACTACTCAAAACAGTGTGCAATTTAAAATGTATGAATTGTTTATTTCTGGAATTTTTATGTAATATTTTCAAATCTCGGGTGACCATGGGTAATTGAAATGGCAGAAAGCAAAACTGCAGATAAGGGGGGACTGCTGTCCTTATGTTTGTCTCTTTTCACAAGTTTTAAGCTGCATGATTGAAGATGCTATTTCAATTCTTCATTGTATTTCCAGTGGCAACTAGCATGATGCTTTATATACATTGGCACAAATATTAATTCCTTTGAATCAAGTAGACACCTTTAAAACATGTTCATTGCTACAGAATAAAGGGGAAAAAAAAATGTCACCACTAATGAAATCAGTTGGTGTCTTAATTAGAGGTTGGCAGGATCCAGGTAAAAAGTGTTAAATGGGACAGTGGCAAGAATGTAGTATCAATATTAAGACAAAATACCTAGTTTTTAAATTTAAACTTGGCTGCAATTTTTAATCACATGGGAAGATTTAACAAAGAAATGTGAGCCCCTCTGTTCCCCAAGAGATTCCAATATGCAATCAAGTTTGATTACGTAGAATCTAAGTCTTAGATGGATCACAACAGACCCAAGATCTCTCTCCTTCTATCACAAGATCTGAAAGTCAACTTCTTCAGTTTGCAGTGAAGTACGATGAGAAAGAAAATAGTGGAGAACAAGCTCATGTGTAAAATTACTTGGATATATGGAAGCAGGTTACTAGGATGGGAAAGTATGTACACATGCATATGCAGAAATATGCATATACACTCATATCTTAAAGTTACCCTTCACAATAATTATGTAGTGAGAAAGAGAGTATCACATCTATACTGACAGTATGTCTCAAGACACTGTTATTTGTGAGATAATTCCTTTTTGGTGAAGAGGTCAAGGGATACCTTTGCCAACACAGCCACCAAATACACAAAGTCATTTTTAAGGACATTGAATCTGACTTACTCCCTAGTGATCTGGACTGAAATCAGATGGTTATAACTTGTCAACTTACCTTAGCATTACTACATTTAATTTTGCTAAGTACTAGGCACCATTTTTACCATGTTTCAACCACAGTTAATTGTCAAATGGGAGGATTTTACATTATTTTTATTGGCCTTGTTCAATGTTTTTGGGAATTTTAACAAATAATGAATGCTAAAGGATTAAAGATACCATGCAAGCATAACACAAGTATTTGAATGTGTGTTGTATAATGTGCAAATTGTTAGCATATTACATATTATTTCAAGCTGAAATAAAACCAGTGCATTATTTATGTTCTTTTAAATTTCTGTAAACTTTTACAGCCTGTCACATTATTTATCCAAATATCTTTCATTTAAACAATTTTATAGGCATTTCTTTCTCCTTTCTTCATAAGAGAAAGAAAAAAATGAGATAACATGTTTTAATAATACATTATAATATTTTGAAAATTATAAGTTTTCCACTTATTTCTAAAACTATACAAGTAAAAGACTCCCCCAGAATTGTTGGTTTTAAAATAAATCTTTTTGGTAAGGAGGCCAACTATACCCTGTGTAAGAAGCTAATGTCACTGATTCACCCACAGGATAGTATAATGACAACTAAGACATGCTGAGTGCCTACTCTCTGCCAGTTAGCTTTAGTGCTTCACCGGAATTAATGCATTAAATACTCAAACAACTCTGTGGCAGCGATGCCATGTTAATCTTCATTTTGTAGGTGAGGAAATTGAGGCACATACCATTGAAATCACTCATTCAGGGCTCAACTAAAAATTAAGAGACCCAAAATATAAATCTAGGGAGAAAGAAGCCAAAGCTATGTGCCTATGGTATTAGATTTAAGTTGGCTTTTCCCTCCAGTGTTTGACTGTGGAGGGGGTTGGTTTGACCTACTTGATCCTCATCACTTCCCTGCACTCTCTTTCTGGCTACGCTTAACGCAGTCTGGCTATAAGACCATCACCTGTAGACACATGTGTTGGGAACTGACTAGTGCTCTGAGGATAATGTTCTAATATTTTGGAATCAGAGAAAAAAGAGAAATCTTCAGCTTCTTTACTTTTTTCCTTTGCTCCCTTTTCAGAAATGTATCCTGACTTTTTTTTGCCCTATCTTAATTTTGTAAAAAAAATCCATCATGAAGAATACAATAAAGAAGATCTAGGTGAAAGGTAGGCCCCAAAATAACTGATGGAAATGGAGTACAAAAGAAATATTTACAATTGGATACTGCCTGATCTGTAACAGACTATTCTCGTCACATTGTCACCACATTATTCATCCATTAACAACACATAGGGAAATCCAAGATGGAGTACGTGGAAGCCACACTCACTTCCTCCCAGGACCAACTGAAACAACAACTGCATTGTAGAACAATCATCCTGAATAACCTACTGAAGACGAGCTGATGAGAAGCCTTCTAACAAAGGATTTGCGGAAGGAGCCACATCAAGACTGATAAAAAGGGCAGAGACATGAAAAGGGACTGGCAGTGGCTGAGGGTTTGGAGGGATATCTCAGCTGCACCAGGGTCCTCCTAAGAACTGTGGGGTCTAAACCCCAAGCTGGGCTCTGTAGCTCAGAGCACCAGAGCCAGGAAGAGGGGTTTACAAAACATCTGGCTTTGGAAAGCAGAGAGTTTCTGTCAGACTGGGAGAGGCAAGTTCTCTAGAGACACAGGCACTGTCTTAAAGGGCTGTAACAGGGTGCAGCCAAGAGGGGGGTCCCAAAAAGTGAGTTGGAATGGGGCCCAGAACTCAGGGTGTCCAGGAAATATTAGAAAGACATATAAGATGTCCTCACCCCTTTCCCCTCAGGTGTGAGTTGGGGGAAGGGACAAATGGAGCAGGGCCATTGAGTTGTTTTGCATAGCAATGGTTTTGCAGATAACCTCCAGAATGGTCATTTAACATATCTATAACCTTTAACTGGTTTCATAGATATGTTAAACAGCTGTGGCCATGCTCTGAGCCAGGGGGGATGGAAAGGACTTCCCCAAGGATGTGACTGGGGGAGGAA
>PVKU01015189.1:0-19366 GCA_004027475.1 Anoura caudifer | reverse complement strand
GGAAACTAAGTGGCCAGAAAAAACAATAGAGCTTCTGGATAATGAAATAGTAGGAAGTCTTAATTCATCTGGCCAAACATATTGTAAGGTACAAATGACAGTGGATGAAGGAGGAAAACATATTATTAGCTTAACAAAGATGCTATGATGACACATGTGAAGGGTTTTCAGTCGTCTGGGATGCTTGTTTCCCTCAGACGCTTCCTTGTCTAGTATTAGACATTTTCTGTCCTAATCGGTTTAATACTGTTGCTCTTGTTCCTACTATGTAAATGTTATAGTAGATGCAGAAAAACAAAACTTAAGACAAGCAGCAAACTCGGATCATGGTAGCTCAAAAATGACAAATGATGCAGAATACTTTTGAATGAGGACAGAAAGGATCTGGGTGCCTCCCAGTCACCTGCCTTTTTGAATAGTAACAATTTGACCTTGAATGCCATTTGAGGTTATGGTCTTGCCCTGTCCCCAGCATCTGCCCTGTTCAGCAAGACAGATTCTGACTCTCAGACTGCCTAGGAATGAGCCTTCCTAGCAGAATGGGACCTTGTTATCCAACCAAAAGGTTGGTCAGCAATGCATCCTTTGGATTGATTTATGACCAAGAGAGGGATGTACAGAAGAAAAGGGCCACATAGTAAACCTGACGAGCTCAGGGGAGGCCTGCATGGCAGCCTTATTAACTCAGAGACCTGCAGTAACCACATGGGAAAGTCTGAAATTAAAACTCATTAATTTAAACCAGTTTCTGTCAGGCAGTCATGTCCTAGGCTAGAATCTTCCCTGACAAAAGTTGATCTCTACCTTAACTGAGCCTGTCCACTGCCTTTTTGCATCTACAATAGCATACCTTTGGAACACCTGAGTAATTTTCTTTTCCTGGACCCCTCAAAGCACAAATACTGAACTAGAGTGAAGACCACAACCCCCCTTGTTGTTGTTGAGTTAATCGTTGGCTGTTAACTGTCCTGTACCCACCTACGTAAAAGAAGTGTGTGTCCATCATTTTACTTTTCATCCAGTCCCAGAAGTTTCCCCACTTTGTTTTCTCCCACCTCCCTAATCTATCATCAGTGGATTTCACTTACATCCTCCCTTTTGATGTAATGTGTAAAGCAGGGTGCAGAACTGCCATTTTTCCAGAGCATTTTCTCAATCTGTTGAGGTTTTGCTTCCCAGCAATTGTCAGTTTGGCTCAAATAAAATCACAAAAATTCTCTACAGGTTTGAATGTTGATAAAACTTTTGTGCAACAGAGGACGGTATCAAAAAAGTGAAAAGACACCTACTGAATGGGAGAGAACATTTGGAAACCATACATCTGATAAGGGTTTAAGTATCCAGAATATATACAATAAAACTCTTACAACTCAACAACTAAAAAGAGAAACAACTCTATTTATAAATGGGCAAAGGGCTTGAATAGACCCTTTTCAAAAAAAATACACAGATAGAAAAAAAAAAAAACTATGGAAAGATGCTTGGCATCCTTAATTTGCATTAGAAGTACAAATTAAAACCACATTGAAACACTTCACATCTACTAAGATGGTTAAAAAAAAAAACAAGAGAAAATCATAGATGTACTAAAGGTACTAAATGTCATTGAATTGTACACTTGAAATTTTATGTTATGTGGATTTTACTTTAAATTTTTTTCTAAATGTTTTATTCTATAGTATACTATGTTGTATCATGGTTGCAATATTTGGTTTTATCCTTCTCAGGATATAAGTTTGCTTCTCCTAATAAATTCTCTTTCTTTTTAGCTGTTTCTTTGCATAATTTGTTTGTCACAGCTATCTGATCACCCTAGGCTGCTTTCTCACATTTCAGAGAGGGAGATGGAGGGCTAATGGGAACAGTGGTCACTTGGTGGGCTCTGAACTGGGAGTTACACTCTCCGTCACCCAGCATTTTTATGTTAGGGCTGGTCAAATCCCTGATGAAACGCTCTAAAAATCTCCAGCCCTAGCTGCCAGCATTCTAGGAGCTGGGTAGCAGAGGAGAACATAAATTTATTTTTTAATTAATATGAAAGTTGCACAAAAATTTGTTAAAAGGCAAAAAACTAAAAGTTATTATTTAGATAGATTTTATAGCCCTAAATATTATCAATACAACATTTTAAATTTTAAGGAAAACCTTATATAGCAATACCTCAGATATGACTTAAACAGGCAATTAGTATATACTCACTAACAAGATAAATACATTAACAGAGAAATACAAATAAAACTAGATCAGCAATTAATTTTTGAGGACAATGAAATGTTATCCTAGAAGAAGAAAGATATTCAATTATAAGAAATAGCAAAGAACACTTTACAATTATAAGAATAGTAAAGAGCAAGGAAAATTAAATTTATAGACTTAAAAACCATGATAGAGCTCACATTTGGGAGAAAAGTTTACTTAAAATTTTAACTCTTGCTCTGGTCCATGTGGTTCAGTTGCTTGGAGCATTGTTCCATAGAATGAAAGACTACAGGTTTGATTCCCAGTCAGGGCGCACACCCAGGCCGAGGATTCGATCCCTAGTTGGGGTGTGTACAAGAAGGTAACCAATCGATGTTTCTCTCTCACATTGATGTCTCTGTCTCTCTCTCTCTCTCTCTCTCTCTCAGCAATGAAAAAATGTCTTCAGGTGAGTAAATAAATAAAATTATAATTCTTTTCTTGACCTTCAGTAGGATAGTGCAGAATCTTGGAATAACTAAGAATACATCACTAATATTCTTTTCATCAACAGTTGAGAGCAAAACCAATTTCCAAATGACAAAATCACTTCGCAGACATAAGGCATACCTCAGAGATTGTGGGTTGGTTTCAGACCACCACAATAAGGCAAGTCATAATCTTTTAACTAGCAGAGGGCCTTGCCTTCAGTTTGTAAAAACTTAACACCTGTGAAGTGTAATTAAGTGAAGAACAATTAAATGAGGTACACCTATATGGAATATAAGTATCATTTCTACTTTGTGGCTGCTCATAATTCTTCTATTTGAGCCATGACCATTGAGAACTGTTATTAAAATTCCTGCTGAAAAAACAGCAACAGCTAAAGTGATTCCATGATAGAAAATCAACTGTGTCACTGTCAAAGCATTCCCAAACAATGGATACTGCCTACAGGTTGTTTTCTTGCATTACCATCAGGTTAATGGTTCTGTTCAGATGGTATCAGGTAAAACCACTCCATTAATTCCTTTGTTTTCTGGGATAGTTCCATCTGTTTGCTAAGGACAATGCAGTATTTAGTTATATACTGGAGTGAGTTAAAAGGATGTTACTAAAGGTAATGAAGGGTTGCAGGTTTGATTCCTAGTCAGGGCACATGCCTGGGTTGTAGGCCAGGTCCCCAGTAGGGGGCGCTCAAGAGGCAACCACACACTGATGTTTCCCTCTCTCACTTCCATCCCCTCTCTAAAAATAAATAAATAAAAATCTTTAAAAAAAATGAAATACATATTTTTCTCTTTAAAAAAATTAAAAAATAAAGGTAACATGAAATACACTGTAAGCCATGACTATCAATCATTGGTTGGTATATGTGAAGTTACATTAAAAACATTTCACAGGAGAACCCAGAGTTGATCTCCCAATTATTAGGGCAGAGACAATTTTACTGAACTAAAGTGCAGAATCTCATGAACCAAGCAACTTCAGCTCCACCAAGTGTCACCTTGTACAACAGAAACAGAGTGCACAGGAAGGAGTTTGCTGTTTGTTGTTGGGGTAGACCCTCAACCCCTTTTAGCCCAGCTCAAACCTGTGCTGAAAACAACTGTCACAGAGGTAAATGAAATGCAAATCAAGTTAGGCTAGTAGTCTTTTGTTAAAACTTCATTTCAGCTATTGCTGAAATGAAAGTACTGCTAAAGGATTACAACATCTAGCAGTGTTTTGGGGTCCTGAAAATGACAATACCAATGGAACATTACACTAAACAACCACTTTTCTTGTCCCCAATACCCAGCTCACAATAATAATAAAAAAGCTGCTGGCTGCCATAGTTGCTAATTTAACATATCTTTTTGCACTCGTGCCCATTAGTGTTACTAAACACCAAGAAAAGGAATAAAGGCTAAAGATAAATGGTGTTACTATCTAATGGATAGTTTTTGGTCCAACTTAATGTCCCATACACTTTATTCTCTCCATAAGTCAAACCAAAGATAAGACAGATACACTTTTGGGTTGTTCAAAAAGTTTGTGTGGTTTTCTTCCATAAAATAAAAGACACATTTTCATTTTCACCAATAACTTTAATGATTTGGATATCTTGAGTATGTTGGCTATCTCCCACATGGTATAACATTGATCATTCTCAGTTAACGTCTAGATTTCATTGCTATCAACTTCAACTGGTCTACCTGACTGTGGAGCATTGTCCAGTGAGAAATCTCCAACATGAAACTTCACAAACCGCTTTTGACACCCTTTTGATCAGTCACACCACCTTCCCCATACACTTTCTTTCTTTGCATTTCAAATCTTTCTTTCTTTGCACAAATCTTTCTTTGCATTTCAGTTGCATTTTGACCTTTCTTGAAATAGTAAAGCATAATATGCTGAAAATGTTTTGTATTTCCTTCCATCTTCAATATTAAAAATGGCTGCACAAAAATTCACCAGTTTTGATATTATTTAAAAATGCACGCTGATAATGACAACTGTCACAATACAGACTAACAAAATTGTTTCAAATGAAGTTGGAGACAACTAAGCACTACTAGAGCCATCGTACGGAAAAAACCAAACGAACTTTGGCCAACCCAAAACCTCACAATTAGAAAAATCAAAAGCAATATGAAACTAGAGAGTGGTCAAACTTAGTCTGTGACAGTTTGTGTACATACTCCTGTCTCTTTATGAGTAATACCTCCCCTAAGCCAACTTCCCATCCATCTCCTCTCAATCCTCAATGCAATCCTCAAGGCTTACATTGAACACAGACCCCGATCCTGTGCCCATAGGAATGGCTCTGCCCTGTGTACTTCCCACTGATCACAGGCAGTTAACATACTGCTTTTCAGGAAGCCATAGACAAAAAGATTTACAGAAAGAGGACTAAAAACAGACAACAAATCAGTAAAAATATGAAACAAACTACTATTTTTCTAACATTACCATACCAAAATATTTTCTAAGGTAATTTTTTTGCTTGAGTCCCAATTAGTAGATGCTAAATAAAGTCAAACAAAAAGGAGAATGTGCTGAAAATATGACTTTCTTCTGTTCCCAACTCCCACATTAGATGCATTTCATGGCTCAAAGTGAGTCATGTCACCAACGGCAGTACCATTTTCACCCTAAAAGATTCCTCATCATCCCCGTGATCAGTTCAGCAACATTTCTAAAAGGACGACCTGTTATCTGCTCTGCAACTCCATTCTAGTGTATCCCAGACATACATGAAATAGAAAACGTTTTGAATGACACAAATCTCACTCCAGACCAGAAACCTATGGATGTGAAATGAATATCACAGTTTAGATCTTCACTGCTGTTCCCTTCATCATTAAAATTCTTCCTGAACTACTTACTTACTGGCTGAGTACACGTCAGTTGAATTAATGTCCCTAAAATTTTAGATAGTTATGTTCCAGGATTAGACCCAAGCCTATTATGGATCTATCAATTGTAATTAATTGGTCAATAAATAACATAATTTAAAAAACCCAAACTGCTGCTTCAATGCTGATTTAACAAATACTGGCTTTGTTTGTACCAGGTATTGTTTTAAGTGCTGGAGACAGAGAATCGAACAGACTAATAAGGTCAGTGCCCTCAGAGAGCTCATATTCTGCTAAGGGAGACAATAAACAAGGAAACTCAATAATTTTAAGAGGGATAAATGCATGAAAGCCATTGGGCAGAGTGCTGTCCTAATGACCTGTAGCTGCATGTCAGTGCCCTGCTCTCTGGTGGCAGGAGGCCAGACGGTGAGCAACCAGCTGTGCCGGCTCCAGCTCCAAGAAAGACCCTGGGCAGAGGGAAGAGCAGGCCTGACCCCAGAAGAAACCTGCCCGCCTGTCCAGGAGCAAAAAGGCCTGTTAAGAAGGGTAGGGGTGAGGTAGCATGGAGGGGAGAGGTTCAGGGAAGCCAGACACTGGAAAGGATCCAGGTTTGATTCAGAGTCTCATGGGCACCTGCTGGAGGGTTTTAGACCGGTGTGTGCATTTATGTATATGAGGCCTTATGTTTTCAAAGCCTATTTTGAAAACCATCTCTCCAACTTCTGAGGGGAAAAGGTTACTGAGAATATAAAGGTCCCCATTTTAAAACATAAAAATGCTTGTGTACTTATGAGATGAAACTATTTAAACCATTTAAATATCAATTATATATTAAAGCAGCTATAAATATATTTTTTACTTTTGTACTTACATACCCTCATACATTAACAATTTTAGTCCAAAGTGAAATGCTTTGACTAGAGATGGGATACGATATATAAACATTCATCACGTGTCTGGGGCCCCACACGGGCAAAGCAACAACAAGACTGGGCCTCCCACAGACTTCTGGCAATTAGACAAAACTGGAGTAAACTTGTTGAGAATAATCTTGTGGAGAAGTAGATGGACTGACAATTTTATAACCTTTGATCAAGTGATTCCATTCTTAGGAATCCATCCTAAGGAAAGACTCAGTAATGTCCTTAATATTTCATATACCTAGGGTGCTCATCACAATGTGATTCATAAAGAAGAGCAATTTAAATGTCCACTCTTAGGAAAGCATTAAATAAATGATATAAGGAAATGTTATACAGTTACTAAAAACCATGTCTTTAGCATGGGATAGAGGGAAATTACATATTCACTATAACTCCACATTTGTAAATCATAAAAATAAGTACTGGGATAAAAATAATTTAAAAATATAAAATAAAATACTCTGCCTCAGCTTTTATATCTTAGAATTGAAATTATAGAAATTTAATTTTCTGTATATTTTATGTATTTTCAAAAAATTTAAATATTGTTAATGTATAACTAAAAATTTTAAAGTGTTATTTAACAAATCTGAGCACTTAATAAGTACACTAACAAGAAGCACTATGGCGGACAAGGAGGAGAGTCTGATGTGTTTTTATGCTGAAGGAGTTTAGAGTCTAGTAGGGGAGAGTTTTCACATTTTTGCTTTAAAAAAAAATATTTTATTTCTTTTTATTTTTTTTTAGAGAGAGAGGAAAGGAAGGAGAAAGAGAGGGAGAGAAACATCAATGTGTGGTTGCCTCTCACATGGCCCCCACTGGGGACCTGGCCCGCAACCCAGGGATATGCCCTGACTGAGAATCGAACCGCGACCCTTTGGTTCACAGCCTGTGCTCAATCCACTGAGCTACACCAGCCAGGGCACAGTTTTGCTTTTTTAAAGTGCAGTTGAATTGCAAAACCCCAGCAGCTTATTAGGGCAGGGGCTCTTGCTATTTGATTAAATTGTATTTCCCCAAGTCTAGGACAATAGTTGGTAGAGATGAGACAGTAATAAATAATTGGCAGCTCTGTGTCCCAAACAGAGAATGATCCAGTCCAGCTTGACATTAATCAAATATTGCATAGGCTCTCAGCTTGTACTGAACTTTAAAAAGAGAGTTGGCATTGAAGACAATTACTCATTAAGCCATTAAATGACATTTCCAAAAAAGTCAAGATAAGAAGCTAAGCATCCCTGTTTGTGTGGATGAAAGAAAGCTTTTGTGACAGCCACAAGATTAAAATTTCAGAGAAGTGGAATATATTAAAAAATGTTTAAATAGCAAAACACGTATTAGTAGGATATAAAACAAAAGGAGTTATTTGAATATATACTACAGCATTCAGTTAATCTGATAGACTATGTTTTCCAAAGAAAATAAAATTGTTACTATGAAAATAGGATAAAAAAGGGAAACCTCATTTAAAACAGAGTCAAGAGGTCTGAAGGGGGAGCTCACATGCATTACCACCTAAGTTACAGAGCCCAACAGGAAAAGAGGGCACCATGCATTCCCAATAGAAAGCACCTCTGCTACTCCAGCAGAAGGAAGATTTTCTCCTCAACTAGCAACACACCCAGCCAATGAGAAACCTCTGCGCTCAGCCAATGGAAAGATACTGTACTTGGAACTCCGGGTTTCCTCCAATGGGCATTTTGTTTATAATGGCCCCTCTCAATGTCCCCTTTTCTCTGTAAAGTAAGCTTCCTCTCATTTGTTCTCAGGACTTGCCTATGGTTTTGCCATAGTTTGCATGTCCTGAATTGTAATTCCTCTGCTATTCCCAAGTAAACCCATTTCTGGTAAAATAACTGGTGGCTTTATTTTTAAGGTTGACATTACTGAAAGAAGTCTATAGAAAATGAAGATATAAGTATATGTGCAGAACACACATAGTACATAACAACTTACTCCCCCAAGCACATAATAGATTACTTGTATAATCCTATACATTTAGAATCTTGATAAATACTTTTTTAAAAAGTATATAATTTGCCAAAGTTGACCCAACAAAAGACAGAAAATTTAAATAGACTAATTTTCAGAGAAGAAATTGTGAAGGCTATAAGGATAAACTGCTCCAAAATACCAGGTCATAGAAGTGAGGCAGGAGAGTAAGAAGTAGGAAAATTCCTGGGCAAGTGGAATGGAGAAACTGAGACAAGGAAATTAAACAAGGCCAAACAATTTGAAAAACTTACAGCCAGTTAGTGAATTGCAAGACCTTTCCCTCCCTAACCAAGGACCCTTGAGAGCAAATGGTTTACACTGCTCCTCCCTGACCAGAGAACACACAGCTTAAATTACCCTGGTCAGGGACATAGAGGACAAAGACTCAGTTAATGCCATTAGTGTCGGCTAAATCCAAGGACAGAGGAACTCAGGTGAACAAATAACAAAAACCCAATTGGAGCCAGATAGACCCAAGATAAAGTACAATGGTAAAACAGACCAACGAATAATCCCAAACTCCCCTGATATACGCTGATATTTCAGCATATTAAAAATGCATCTGCAAAGCTGACAAATACTCTACTGAAACTCTCCTCTAAGATTCTTGCTGCAGAAATAAAATAAGAACCCTTAAGACAAAGACCCAGTGCAGGCTCACTCTAGAGCATGCCCATGCCCCTTCTCAGGCATAAACTTTTTACTTCCTTTCTCCTATACTCTAAGGGTCCCTGCAAGACTTGCAACCAGGGGAGCAGCAGGCAGTGGCAGCTCAACCCAGGCTAACCCCTTGAACCTGTCTCCAAGGCCCCCTTTTCCTCTGACTTCTGAGTGAGCTAAAGCAGTACCGCCTTGCCTCACTTCTTTCCTATAATGGTTCCAGGGAGCCAAAGCAGAGCACTACCTGGGCTCTCTCTTATTGCTCCTTGTAACCTAAGTCCTTCCTTTGTTTCACTGACTCCAGCTTTAGTAAATGTACTCTCAGAATCACCTGGACTTATGTTGTGAAATCTTTCCTGCATGAAGTCAAGAGTCCACACACTATAGGCCGGCCCTAGACAGCCCTGCTCTGAGCTTGGTCCCTTTCTGGCAACAGAACTCCACCAAACCTTTATAAAACAAGTTGTTCTTATACTACGTACATTCTCCTTATGATGTGAATGTGATATTAATATCGTTAACATCAAACTCTAAGAAAGATTACACAAAAATCAAACTACAGACCAATCTTACTTGTAAATATCTTTGCAAAATTCTTATGTAAAAAAAGAATCCAACAGCTCAATATTAGAATAGTACATATAATCAGAATTTTTTAATATGAGGAAAACAATATCATTTGTCATCATAATAGATCTAAAGGAAAAAAATTATAAGAGCATGTCTATAGGCAATAAAGTCATTTGACAAGGTGCTCAACCATTCTTGTTGGAAACATTTAATAAAATGGACTCCATAAATACCTTCTGAACAGGAGTTTTGAAAGTATGCACACATAGACTTCCGTGTATTTGCATGTGTATATATGTGAGCCCCAAACCCAGTATATACATAGATGAGAAATATTGGAAGCATTATCTCTGAAGTTCTGAACAAGACAAATACACTAATACCATTAATACCACAATATTAATTCCATTAATACAACAATTTGTTGTACCATTAGAGGCATTAGGCAAGAAAAAGAAATCAGTGGTAGTATAAAATCTTGAAAAGGAGACTATTAAATTAAGATTATTTGTAGATAATGTTATTATATCCTTGAAAAACCCATAAGAATCAACTGCAAACTATACAAGGAATTCAGAATTGTACCAATATACAAAATTCACATACAGTAATTAACAACAGCCACTTAAATTATATAATGAAAGGGAAGACCTCATTTACAATGACAACAAAAGAATAAAATGTTTAGGAATATACTTAACAGAAAACATATAAAAGCTTTACAAAGAAATAATAAAAGCATGCCCGAGCAGAAGCTAGCATTTCCAAAATATTCTTCAGATATTTGAACATAAATGTTGACAGTATCAGAGTAGCACCCATTTTATGAAAACACAGATGGCCTTCAGGTCCTGGACCAAGGTAATAACAGAGAAACTTTCCTTCTTCCATGTCTTTTAATTTTCTTTTTCTTGCCTAATTGCTCTGTCTTCAACTTCCAAGACATCCTTGTCTTGCTTCTGATCTTAGGAGAAAAGCTTTCTGTCTTTCATTATTGAGTATGATGTTGGCTATCAGTTTATATATGGCCTTTATCATGTTGAAGAATCTTTCATCTTTTTTGAATCACTTTTACATCTTTTTCTCTTCCATTTCATTTTTTAAATTGTGGTAAAATGTATATAACATAAATTTACCATTTTAAAGTATGTATACAATTTGATGCCATTAAGTACAGTCACTGTCCCAAGTCCCTTGTTATTTTAATGCCCCTATTATTTTTGGCAGCTAGAATTAAGTAATTTAATTCTTAATTAGGCCTTTGTTCACAGGTTAACCCCTCTTCCTGTGCCTTTATTTTCAAAAGTGTACTCATAAGTTGCTGATGTGGTGCCTCTTGGTCAAGCAGGAGGATATAACTTCAGGGTCATGAGGAAAATTTATGAATTTGTTTTATCGAAGAGAAGATGTCTTCAAGGTAGCTGCACCAGCTGCTGCCACCCAGGAGTCTGTGACTAAAGAAACATAGCCTTCTCTCTCAGTTCCCAGGACCTGACCCTCCCCTACTCCTCAGCTGCACAGAACTCCCTACTTTTGCTTTTTGAGAGTTGGATTTGAGATATCTCACTCTCCCAACTCCTCACCCTGGCCAAATCAGATAAACTGGTCTCTGTTTCAAACACTAGGGTCTTGATGTTTTGGCCTATTAGTGCATTGGGTACCCAAACCTGAATTTGGGGAGGTATTCAGTAACATCAGCACCACCCATCCATCTCCAGAACTTTTCATCACCCCAAACGGAAACCTTCAACCGTGACCCTTGTTGCCCCGACTGCCATCCAGACCTTGGTAACCACCATTCTCTCTGTGTCTGTGAATTTGGCTACTCTTAGGTGCCCCATATATCCGGGATCATGCAATATCTATCCCCAGTTCACTTTACGTACTTTTGTCAAACTTCCTTTATTATATCTCTTGTTTACTCTACCTTTTGTTGTTTCTAGTTGGCTTTCATCTCCGTTAAAGAGTTCTTTTTCTCTTTCACTTCTTTCCTAAGTTTTAATTCCTGTTTGTCCTCTTCTATAGTCTTATTTTCTATCCTTTAATCTCATACAGTATTTCTTTGGGCTTTTTTTCTTTTTTTTCAAAGGTTATGCTTCATTCTTTCAAGAGATTGTGAGAATTACACATCTGGATACTTCTTTTGTAGAAGACTTTTATCTGCCCTCTCTTAGAGGTATATGTATGCATGTGTGTGCTACCTATGCATGGGTCCTGTGTTTGCTCTTTTCTATTCCTGATCTGTGGACACAAGCAGCTATGTCAGACATGTATTTGCTGAAGAAGAGGGTGGTCAGAGTTAGGACAGGTGTCCAACTCTGAGGATTCAGTTCAGGTTTGTTGTCTTAAACATCTTTCATAAAATCTGCTATTCCCTGACACAGAAATATATGTAAATTGTCAATAAACATATGACAAGGTGACCACGATTGTTAGTCATCAGGCAAATGCAAGTTAACATCACAACGAGACAGCACTATATACCCACCAGAACATTTAAGTTGAAAAAAAAAAAACTGCATTATCAAGCATTGGAGAAGAGGTAAGCTACCAGACTTTCATATGGTACTGGTGGGAACTATAAGTTGTTGGAAATTATCTGACTAGTAAAGTTCAATGTTGGGAACTGCCCTGCCTGGTTTCAGAAGCTGTAACCCCCCATGGCTAAGGCTGAATCAGAGACTTTGGGACCATAAGCCACTAGGAGACAAAGCTTATCTCCCTGGCAGGGGCACTGCCTCTTCCCCCTTTAGTTCACCCTGCTTTGCCCCGAGCCTGACCAGTTAGCCAATGATGGGTAAGATTCCTCAAGGAAGGGACAACCTAAGACAGGCACCATCGTGAAGGGGCCCTCAGGGAAGGCCTTGGGGGCTATAGAAAAGGGGGGTGATGGACCCTCACCCCTCAGCTTTGACATAGCCTGAGTCCTCATTGTCTGCAAGAAGTCTCCTAATCTCTTGGCTGCCTTACTTCCCCTGCCTGACTTAAGTCTGAAACAATGCCAGAGGGTGGTGCATCCCTGAGCAGGAACAGGTGGGTTCCCTGCAGCTATCAGGCCTAAGAATGCATAAAATCCTGTGAAACCTGCTTTGCTAAGATGCTCTCAATTTTTTGATAAGGGTCTGATTAGGAAATGAGTTTGTTTCCCAAAATTTTATAGCCCTTTAGCTAACTGACTCTGACTCAGAATAAGCCCTGGTAGTTCTGTATGCTATCTATCATTTGATCATTACTGCCTTACAATGATTGATGAGTTTTACCTGTATTCCTGTGCAAACTGAATGCAAAAACATCTCATTGAGAAAAAGGCTCCTGGTCCTTTTCCTTTGAGAGATCGGTCACCTTTCCTCCACAAGCAGATCATGTCTTGGTAGACTTATTCTTATCTGTGGAGGCCTGGGGGAGCCCTGTGGGCAGAGCACCCCCTCCACAGTTCAATGTGTTAAACATTTATTTGCTTTCATCCAGAAATTCTGTAGTGTTGATTGGGTGGGGGCATAAGAGGGATGCTGGTAATGCTCTGGGTGGTAGATACATAAGTCAGATAACTGTAATAATTCATTTTTTGCATTTTAACTTATGCACTGTTTTGTATTTATTTCATATCTAGTAAATTGTAATGGTGATTACCAAAAAATGGTAGCTTCTCTGCAAGGATCAGATGTTTGATTTCCTCAGTTGTTGTCAGGAAGAGCGTTTGGTACTTAAAGGCAAGGGTGGAGAAGGCACCCTTCATTCCCTCAACCCCTGGGGCATGAAGGGTAAAATGTATGCCCAGGACTTCCATCTTTCTTCTGGACCTCATTTCATTTCCTAGCAAGCTGAATGATTTGTTCATTCTTAACTTATATTCCTCTGCAAGGAGTAGACCTATCACTTGCACATGCTTTCATTTTTTAAATCTTTTAACCCTTTTACCCCACAGTGCAATTAATCTGAGGACCTGATCAACATAATTAAGTGAAACGTGGTAAATCTATAATCAAATCATAGACTTGTAAGGTTGGCGGGGAAAACAAAGGAGGCTGTGCCAGTTCCCACAAAAAGAAGCTGAAACCTGGACCCAAACTTTGCCCAAAAGTCATGTGACACCTTACCCCACCTGCATCACCCCTTCCCCACCAATCCCCGATCGCCACACAACCCTCACCCGTGTGTTTTCCTACAAAACCCCTTCCCAAGAACAAAGAGATGCGACTTCCCTGGCCTGCATCCTGCCAGACTAAGGAACTTCGCCTGGAAGCACTCCCAATAAACTTTTGCTTGCCTGACTTGTGGCTCACTCTCGTTCTTCCTCAGCGAATACCTTACATTTGGTGCCAAAACCTGGGAGGAGTTTGATGCCCACTGGGGCTGCTCTGACCTAATCCCCTGAGGAATCCAGATCAGATCTCCTGCTATCCATCCACCTCAGCGAATGGTGAGTAAACCCAACTTCCCCTGTTCCTCAGCCTCTGGCTGACTCCAGGAATCCCTGTCTGTAGTCACAGCTGTGCCAGGGATATCTCTTCTCTGCTCTGCTGGGAGCCACTGCCCAGTGCCTGTAGCCTGCGGAGACGTCCTGGGCTTCAGCACCCTTTTTCTCCTGATCAGTGGCTAGAACTGGAGTTAAGAGACGCCTTTTCTCCTTTCTGGCCACTCCGGGGCGGAGAGACATGGGAGGGCAGGAGTCTAAATTAGACCCCAAAACAGCTTTAGGGTGCCTCTGTAAAAATCTCTCAACCATTGACCCGGCATTAAAGAGAAAGCAAGTTTTCCTCTCTACTGTGGCCTGGCCCCAGTACCCACTGGATAACCGGGAAACCTGGCCTCCTGACAGGACTTTTAATTTTACTACCCTCACCAATTTACAAAATTATTGCCAGCAGGTCAGGAAATGGTCGGAAATACCCTATGTCCAAAGTTTTTGGACTTTGAGCTTACATTCGGACCTCTACGCTACGTGTTACACTGCTCAAGTACTCCTGGCCAGAGGGACACAAGAAGTTCCACATCCCTCTAAACCTTCTGCCCCCAATCTTTTGTCCTTTGCTGAAACCCCCGAAGAACTTTCTTCCCCACCGCTCCCTCCTCCCTACCTGGCTCCCCCTCCACGTGACCCCACCCCTCTGCTTCCTCCACCTCCAAACGACCCCCTCCTCAGGACCCTCACCCCTCCCCAGTCAGTGCTCATGCACGATCCTGCACTCACTCCACTAGAACCTACCCTTTACTTTGTCCACTCTGGGAGGTCGCAGGGCCAGAGAGGATAATTCAAGTCCATGCTCCATTCTCATTCATTCATTCTCTCTCTCTCTCTCTCTGGCTCAGGGCCTCTGACCACCTGGCTTCAGACTGCCCAGGGGCTTGCCACCCTGGACTTCAGGCGCTCTTGCTTTTCTTTATCACCTCTGCGACAGCTTCAGGCGAAAGAAGCTTTGCAAAAGTTCGCTCCAGGACCCAGGGGCTACTTGTCACCCTGGCCAGGAAACTTCTTTGCCGCTGCTGCGGCTCCCTGGACTTCCCTGGGCAACAGTCACAGCCCTCTGTGCTGTCGGCAGCCCCCGGGACCCTGACTTGCATCCAACCTTTTGTCTCCAGCCGTTTGGAACGCAGTGAGTATGGTCTCACCAGCAAAGCTGTTCTGCCTTTCTCACTTCAGGATCAAGGAGATGCTGCGCTGTGGGAGTGAGGAATTTCAAAGTACTAGGCCTATGTTCGGAAATAGAAACAATGAGATCTGAAATGAGTGCTCCGCTTCTGCCTGGGCTCAGAAGAAAAGAGGCAGTTCCTTCCCCCCCCCCCACCTCCAAATCTTTCGGTGTCCGTGAGTGGGGGCCTTGCAGGAATGTCTGGGATCAATCCCTGAGACGTACAGGGGCCTCATAAAGAACTCCAATCACAGTAATTAAACTTTGGCTTGTCTGGAGAAGTGCACATAAGGACTGGTCACCCCACACTCCGAGCCCCCCTGGCTGTTTCAGACAGGGGAGAAACCGAGACACGTAAGAGAGTTAGGGATGACCAAAGGGGTAACGACCTTTTGGGAGCCCTGCTCACAAACAGCACACTTTGACCCCCTACTTGGTTTCCTTAGTCTTTTCTGCCTCCAAACCTGGACAAGAAAAAGTCGGTTTGAATCATTGACCCACTGCGAACTTGCAGCATCTCCCTCCCCAGGTGACTTTTAGCAACTCAATTTGCATCCAAATACCCCTTGCAGAAACTGAAAGGGGTGAGCAATGTTATGTCTGCTGGGCAAATGTCTTGCTTTCTCTCAAGAAATCACCACACCCCGCAGGCATGGGTCGAGCATTTAAAATGCAACAAAGGCACCTGTGGGAGGTTAAGTTGGACGCGGACTGGGAAAGAACACTAGGTTTCCCACCAACCGTAAGCAAAAGTCCACACAAGGAAAGGCACACTGTAAAGCATTCAGTCCCATCCCTGCAGCACATTCCCCACTTAGGTGTAGTCTTCGAAAAGAAAGAGAGCAAGATTTTAGCCTGTAGGAAAAGTCCTGGCTTTTCCAGGCCCTGTTCTTCTAACTAGGCCTTTTTGTTCGCATTTGCCTCACTCATGAATCTTTTCTCCTTACTCTGACCACTCCATTTGCATTTCTGACAACTCTCATGCCTATTTGCTTTACCAGGTAATTGCTGTGTTTATTTTCCAGCCAAGCAGCCATCTAAAACCATACCTTTGATCTCGACTTCGCAGCAGGATGTGATGATATTCCTTACCTGCCTAACCCAAGCCTTGCAAACACCTTCCATATTTTGATTGATATAATTCTTGACATTCCTGCTTTCACAAATAACTTGCCTGTGTCCTCTGGACTCTCCTTCTGGCCTGTATGGGGCTCTTCCTCCATCATTCTCTCATACTCACTAGAGCTCCTCATTTCTTCTTTGAAAAGTTGGTAAAAGGGTCTTGAGATCCTCCTCTGACTAATCCTTTTAAGCAAAAGTTTGGACCTTTCTTTGACCTCTTAATCTTCACTTTTATCATTCCAGCTGTATGTATTAGTACGTTAATGCTTCTGATTCTAATCCTCTGGGCAGGGATAGTCTGCTTGGACAGTATTTTGTTGCAGATGTTCCCAGAAGAATCTGAGAGAGATGATTAAGTTTCACATATTGGCTGAAAAATTTCTCAATAACTAACCTACAGCAGTGCAAGGAAAGACTAGGAAACTTTTCTGAAGATCCGACACACTTTATTAATAACTTCCATATCTTAGCCCTTGCCTTTAATATGGCCTGGAAAAACCTTTACATAGTTCTAACGACATGTTGCTCTCCAGAAGAAAAGTGACTAATTTGGGAAGGGGCCCGTAAACATGCAGATCAATTACAAACTGAAAACCCCAGCAATGCAAGGCCTGCAGCCGAGACTGTCCCAGATCATGAGCCCAACTGGGACTATAATACACCAGGAAAAAACTGAAATAAATCCATCATAATACAGTACTTATTGGCTGGAATGAAAGCCTGTATCAAAAAGTCAGTAAATTATAATACGGTAAAAAAATAACCCAAGAAAGGGAAGAGAACTCTGCACTCTTCTGCAACAGACTGGTAGAAGCCTTTCAGAAATACACTAATATAGACCCATCATCTCCAGAAAGACAGGTATTAATAGGGCAACACTTGATAACCCTGGCAGCCTCTGACAATTCGTAAAAAGCTTCAGAAGTTACAAATGGGGCCCCAAACCCCTTTGGCACAACTGATAAATATTGCCTTCTCAGTCTTTATCAATCGAGACTTAGAGGAGAGACAGGCCAAGCTACTTGCATTAACTCTTAGTGACAACATTGGCTATAGCCAGCCACCTCAAGGTAACCTGGGAAAGCCCCAAAGGCATGGAGGGCACAAGGATCAAATGTGCTTTAGGTACAAATACTGTAAACACTGGGCAAAAGAATACACTAAACCACCCCCCAGGGCCATGTCCCAGGTGCAGAAACAAACCTTAATCCCTGGCACTGGAAGGTAGACTGCCCCCACTCCCAGAGTGGAAAGGGGTCATCTCCTATGGCCATGGCAGCACTTGAGGACTGGGGGTGCCCGGGGAGCAGGTTGGCCCCAGCCTACACCAGCATCTTGATCTCTAACAAAGAACCCTGGGTGACTCTTGACGTGGCAAGTAAGAAAAATAATTTTCTTGTTGATACTGGGGCCACTTACTCTGTCCTCAATTCATATGCTGGTGCTCTGTCTTCTAACTCAAGCATTATGGGAATAAAAGGAAAATCTAAAACTTATTTTTACACACCCCCAATCACTTGTCAGTTTCAGAGCCAAATTTTTAAACATTCTTTTCTAATTATTCCACAATGCCCTCCCTATACCATTGCTAAGGACGAGACCTGTTGGCCAGACTAGGAGCTATTCTGAAGTTTCAGGAGGTCCCAGATAAAGTCCTTATAATTATGCTAGCCTGTAAAAACAAGGAAAAATAATACCCCAGAGCAAATTTTACAAGAACTAGACCCCCTAGTTTGGGACTCTGGGGTTCCTGGCAGGACCAGCACAGGCCAATGAGTCCAAACCCGCCTAAAACCTGGAATAGTTTATCCCCACAAGAAACAATATCCCATCAAGCAGGAGGCTTTAGAGGGTCTGCAGCCCATCATAGAGAAGTTTATTACGCATGGGCAGCTGATACCCTGTCAGTCCCCCTGCAATACTCCAATTCTCCCTGTTCTTAAGGAGCTAACATCACCTGCTACCAAACAGCAACCCTGCTCTTTCCGGAGAATGGTTAGGTTCATATTTCTAGGATAAAGCCGGCTCCTGCTAATCCAGATCATTCTTCAGACCAGCAGAGGAATCCAGACTCCACATACACCTGTGAGCCGGTAAAAAACCTCAAAATTCCTGTTCAGAAGGAACACAACTCAGACAGCAAGATGACGCCACCTGCTCCTGTGCACAGGCAGAGGACCCCAAGCTTCTCTTCCACAGCACTACTCCTAAGTCTGATAAGTAGCTTTTTATTTCATCACTTAACCCCTTTTGCTTATGCTAACTCTCCACCTAAAACTGTCTATGACTTAGCTGATAATATAGCCCAATCTTTAAAATTAAATTATTCCTGTTGACTTTGTCTTCCCACCCGTAGTTGGGGCTAGTGTTCAGCCACTGGCACCGGAACAGAGAAGCGTCTCTGCAACCTGTTGTATTCGAACGCAAGATAAAGGAACTGATCTCCTCCGGAGGGCTTCTGAGATGTTTTATTGGCCAAACAAAGTTTTACCTGCACAGGGGCGGACTCTCCCAAATGTGACCGGAGTCACTGTGCTCCGCAGAGCAACCAAATGAGAGCTGCGCCTGAGCTTACAGGCTATGGGTTTTTATAATAGAGCAAGCAAGCGTTTGCACAGAAGCAGGATGTGGCAGTTAGCTATTGGCTCAGGGGATTGGCGCCACTATACCTTATTGATATTGGCGCCTCTATACCTTATTGGTTGTTTACAGACAAATACGGGCGGGAAGGCTTCCCGGGCTTACGCCTGGGATTTAAAATTTTCTATTTCCTCATATTGCTTGTTTTCCTCTATTTCTCAACCTTTCCACGGTCCTGACATTCCCTCCTTCTCTAGGACCATGGGTCAAACCCTTGACACGTCAGTCTGGGGGTTATCTGCAAAACCATTGCTATGCAAAACAACTCAATGGCCCTGCTCCATTTGTCCCTTCCCTCAACTCA
>PVKU01015188.1:0-19369 GCA_004027475.1 Anoura caudifer | reverse complement strand
TTGTTGGACTTCCAAACAGTTTGATTTTCTGAGTTCTGGTTGTTTTCTTGTTTCTAAATCTTTGTTGTCCTTAATTTGGTTGTGAGAAGAGGCACAGTGCGTCTGCCTATGCCTCCATCTTGGCCGGAAGTCAGGGTCTCCTTTAAGAACAGGAAAAAGAACAATGAGAGAGAGGGGGACACAGGTAAGAAGAAGTGGCAATGAATAAGTACCTATCATTAATAACCTTAAACATAAATGAATTAAATGCCCCACTCAAAACACATAGAATAGCTGAATGGATAACAAAACAAGACCCACACATATACTGCCTACAAGAGACTCAGCTCAGGGGAAAAAAAAAAAGACCTTCACAGACTGAAATTGAATAACTAGAAACAAATATTCCAAGAAAATGGACAGAGAAAAAAAATCCCAGTAGCAATACTCATATCAGACAAAATAGACTTCAAAAGAAGAGCCATGAAAAGAGACCTAGAAAGTCACTTTATAATACTTAAGGGAAGAATCTTTCAAGAAGACATAAACATTGTGAATATATATGCACCCCATTTTGGAGCACCCAAATACATAAAGAAAATCTTGGAAGACTTCAAGAAAGATATTGACAGCAACACAGTTATAGTAGGGGATTTTAACACTCTACTGGCAAAAATGCACAGATTTTCCAAACAATATATCAACAAAGATATTGTGGCATTGAACAATGCCCCAGATGAAATGGACTTAACTGATATATGTAGAACCATTCATCTCAAAGAACCAAAACACACATTCTTCTCAAATGCACATGGAACATTTTCAAAGATAGACCACATGATAGTGCAAAAAATAATACTCAACAAATTCAAGAAAATTGAAATCATACCAAGCATTTTGTCTGACCACAAGGGACAGAAACTAGAAGCCAACCTCAAGGAAAAAACACCAAAGCACTCAAACTGATGAGGATTGAATAGCATGCCATTAAACAATGAAGGGGTCAAGAATGAAATTAGGGAAGAAATCAAAAAGTTTCTGAAACAAGTGAAAATGAACTCTAATCCAAAATTTATGGGACACAGCAAAGGCAGTCCTCCGAGGGAAGTTCATAGCTCTGCAGGCCTACGTAAAAGAGATAGAAACATTTCAAATAAACAATGTAACCCTACGCCTACAAGAACTTGAGGAACAAAAACAAAGACAGCCAAAAACAAGTAGAAGGAAGGAAATAACCAAGATCAGAGCAGAATTAAATGACATAGAGACTAAAAGCACAATTCTAAGGATCAATGAATCCAGGAGCTGTTCTTTGAGAAGATAAACAAAATTGACAAGACTTTAAGCAGGCTCATCAAGAAAAAAAGACAGAAGACCCAAATAAACACAATCAGAAATGAAAAAGGAGAGATTACAAGTGATACCACAGAATTACAAAGGATTGTAAGAATTTACAATGCAAAAGTAGATGTCAAGAAATTTGAAAACCTAGGTGAAATTAAAAAATTCCTAGAAAAATATAATCTTCCAAAACTGAATAAACAAAAAGCAGAAAACCTGAACAGACCAATAACAGATGATGAAATTGAAGCAGTAATTAAAAAACTTCCAACACACAAAATCCATGGAAGAAATGACTTCACAGGAGAATTTTACAAAGCCTATAAGGGAGATCTAACCCATATCCTCAACAAATTCCTCAAAAAATTCAAGAAGATGAAGACCCCCAAACTCTTTTTATGAAGTCAGCATCATTTTAATCCAAAAACCAGATAAAGACATAACAAAGAAAGAAAACATCAAGCCAATATCACTGATGAACATAGACGCTAAAATCCTCAACAAAATTTTGGCAAACTGCATCCATGAATGCATTAAATAGATCATACACCATGACCAAGTGGGATTCATCTCAGGGATGGAAGGATGGTACAATATTCACAAATCAATAAATGTAATACATCACGTGAACAAAATGAAAGACAAAAATCACATTATCATATCAATAGGTGTGGACAAAGTATTTAATAAAGTACAGCACACATTTATGATAAAAACAGTCAGCAAAGTGGGAATAGAGGGAGCATTCCTCAACATAATAAAGGCATATATGAGAGACCTACAGTCAACATCATACTTCATGGGCAAAAACTAAAAGCTTTCCCACAAGGATCAGGAACAAGACAAGGATGCCTTCTTTTACCACTCCTATTCAACATAGTATTAGAAGTCCTAGCCACAGCAATCAGACAAGAAAAAGAAATAAAAGGCATCCAAACTGGAAAGGAGGAAGCAATGCTGTCACTGTTTGCAGATAACATGATAGTGTACATAGACAATGCTATAGAATCCACAAAAAATGTTTAATTCAATAAGTGAATTTGGCAGAAGAGCCAGATACAAAATCAATATTCAGAAATCAAAGGTATTTTTGTACATCAACAATGAAATATCAGAAATAGTAATCAGGAAAAAAATCCCATTTGCTATAGCAATAAGAAAAATAAAGTGCCTAGGAATAAACCTAACCAAGGAGGTAAAAGACCTGGACTCAGAAAATTATACAACACTGAAGAAAAAATTAAGGAAGAAACAAATTGAAGCATGTACCATGTTCATGGATTGGAAGATTTAACATCATCAAAATGTCCATACTACACAAAGCAATTTGTAGATTTAATGCAATCCCTATTAAAGTACCAATGACATATTTCACAGATATAGAACAAATATTTCAACAACTTATATGGAATCATAAACAATCCTGAATAGCTGCAGCAATTTTGAGAAAGAAGGACAAAGTGAGAGGGATCACAATACTTGATATCAATCTGTATGACAAGGGCACTGTAATCAAAACAGCCTGGTACTGGTATAGGAACAGACCCATAGACCAATGGAACATAACAGAGAACCAAGAAATAAATTCAAGTCTCTATGGAGAATTAATATTTGACAAAGTGGGCAAAATCATAAAATGGAGTAAAAACAGGCTCTTCAAAAAAATGGTGTTAGGAGATCTGCTCAGCTACATGCAAAAGAAAATGAAGCTTGATCACCAAATTACAGCATACAGAAAAATTAATTATAGTGGATAAAAGATTTAAATATAAGTTGTGACACCATAAAAGTCCTAGAAGAAAACATCAGCAGGAAAATCTCAGACATTCCACGCAGCAACATCTTCACTGTTATGTCCCCTAAAGCAAAGGACATAAAGGAAAGAATAAACAAATGGGACCTCATCAAAGTAAAAACCTCCTGCATGGCTAAAGAAAACAACATTAAAATGAAAAGAGAACCAACTCTATGGGAAAACATATTTGCAAATGATACCTCAGACAAGGGTTTGATCTCCAAAATATATAAAAAGAACTCACATGACTCCACTCCAAGAAGACAAACAATCTAAATATAAAATGGACAAAAGACTTGAGCAGACACTTCTCCAAGGAGGACATACAGAGTGCCCAGAGACATATGAAAAGATATTCAGCATCACTAGCCATCAGAGAGATGCAAATTAAAAGCACAATGAGAGGTCATTTCACACTGGTCAGAATGGCCATCATGAACAAAACAAACAAGTGTTGGAGAGGATGTGGAGAGAAGGCAACCCTAGTGCACTGTTTTTCAGAATTCAGACTGGTGCAGCAACTTGGAAAACAGTATGGAATTTTCTCATATAACTAAAAATGGAACTGCCTTCTGACCTGGCAATTCCACTGCTGGGATTATATCCTAAGAACCCTGAAACACCAATCCAAAAGAACCTGTGCGCCCCAATGTTTATAGCAGCACAATTTACAATAGCCAAGTGCTGGAATCAACCTAAGTGCCCACCAGTAAATGAATGGATCAAAACCAATGGCACATTTATACAATTGAATGCTATGCAGCAGAGAGAAAGAAGGAGCTCCTATCCTTTGCGACAGCATGGATTAAACTGGACATTATTATGTTAAGTGAAATAAGCCAAGCAGTGATGGACAATACCATATGATCTCACCTTAAATGGAACATAATCAATAAAAGAAAAAAAGCAAACAAAATATAACCAGAGATACTGAAATTAAGAACAATATAACAACAACTAGAGGGGTGGATGGAGGGGACTGTGGGGAGAAGGGTTTTCATGAACTACTGTAAAGGACACATGGACAAAACCAAGTGGGAGGGTGGAAACAAGGGTTTGTTTGGGGTGGGGGGATTGGTGTGGGAAAAATGCAGACAAGTGTAATTGAATAACAATAAAATAATTAAAAATAACAGGGAAGATAAAAGAAAGAAACAAAAATTTATTTCCTAAGTGAGAAGAACACTTAAACAATTATCAAATTTCATAACTTTTTTCTGTAGCCATTCTAATATTGGAAATGGAAGAAAATATGCAACATTTTTGTCATTTTATTCTTATTATTTCAGGGAAGGTAAAAACAAAACTGAAATGTAAATAAAGATTTGTGCCGTGTATGGGGAAGGTGTTGTTAGTGATCAAATGTGTGAAAAGTGTTTTGCAAAGTTTCGTGCTAGAGATTTCTCATTGCAATATCAGGTATACCAGTTGCAGTTGACAGAGATCAAAACCAGACATTAATTGAGAACAATCAACATTATACCATGCAGGACATAGCCAACGTACTCAAAATATCCAAATCAATTAAGTTACTGGTGAAAATGAAAAATGTGTCTCTTATTTTACAGAAAAAGTCATACTGAGTTTTTGGCCAGCCCAATATGCTTACACAAAGGTTTTTTTGGCAGCATCACACATAATAACCATAAAGTGGGCACAACCCATATGTCCATCAGATGATGAATGGATAAATAAAGTGGCATATGTATACAATGGAATATTATTCAAACATAAAAAGGAATGAAGTACAAGTTCATCCAACAGGATAGATGACTCTGTAAGACATTATGTTCATTGAAAAGAGCCCATCAGAAAGATCCCTATATTGTATAATGCTATTTATACGAAATGTCCAGAATAGGCACACTCACAGAGACAACAGTAGAATAAACATGATCGGGGGTGAAGGGAGAGGGGCAATTTGGACTAAGTGCTAATAAGTAAGGGGTTTCTTTTTGGGATAATAAATTTTTTTTTGAAATTAGGCAGTGGTGAGTTGCACAAAGTGAATATGCTAAGTAATATCTTCACAGCCACTGAAATGTCTATTGATAAATGTTGAATTTTATGTTATATGAACTGTATCTTAATTTAAGATGAATAATCCCCCCAAAAAACCCCATTAACCTCCAGAGGCTTTAGTTAAAAATGTAAGGAGGGTGCTGTTCCATATGAGTGTAGCATTTTCTCCTCTGGCAGAGGAGCTTGTGGTGGCACAGGGCTAGTAGGGAAAACAGACAAAGATGCCCCGAAGCCTGGGAGGGAAGGAATTTGTTGTCTTCCGAATGTGGCAGAGGCCTGCTCTAGTTTTGAAAAACTGTTGCAGAGTCTCCAGCTCAGGGCCAGGATCCTCAGCCACCAAGACAAGCATCACCTGAATAGGTTCCAAGCTAGCTTAGCACAGGCTGCTTTTAAAACATGTGCTCAGAGCCTTGGATACACCTTGGGTGCCAACTTTTGGGCTTCTGTGCCTAGAAACAAACAGCCTGCTATCTTCCCTTCCTGGGTTTTCACAGCCTGCTTTCATTAGTGGGAAGGTGATGATCTAATTCCCTCTAAACAAATGTTTGGGATGTGGAGTTTTCCTTCAACAATAAGTAGTGGCAGATGGTAAGAAATCTGCATATACCTCCTGGGGACGGTGCGGTGGAGCCATCTGGGTATTTCTGCCAGCATGGAGATCTGTTTCCATGGCTGTGGGCTTCCTCATTTCCTGAGCTAGGATACAACTGGCTGGAGTTATAGAAAAGTAGATAATGCTGGCCTATTTGTATGAGGTAAACATATGCTGGTCAGACTGGCAGTGGCCCCTCAAACAGCATCCCCACCATCCAGGAGTCAGAGAACCCTGATTCCTGTACCCTGTCTGCTATGAGCAGGATATCCACTGAAGTGGGTCCCTGTGAGTCAATGCAACTGAGAGAAGAAGCAGTAGTCTGCACCATGACTTTAGTGAGTTCACAGGGCCCAGAGCTGGGGTGGCCCCAGAGATGTCCTGAATCAGGGAGGTGGTCTAGGCTTTGATACACCTGCATGGATGATCTACCTGGGGTGGTGGCATCTGAAGCTGGGGGTGACCACTGAGGAGCTGACAGTCAAGCCTTTCTGCCCAAAGCACTGCTGGAAGCTGGAGGAGTTTGCTGTTTAACCCTGAAGGAGGATCTGCACAGTGTGTCATGGTGCCCATCACTACGATCTCTAAATTAGGCATCAAGCTTGGAAGGCTCTAGGGTAGAACTAAAAAGAAGCCTGCATTTCTAATCAACTGTGTGGGTAAAACAGCTGTGGTTGGAGTGAAGCATCAGGGAAAGGCAGTGAAAGACTTCATTTTTCAGGGATACTATTTATAGGCCTCATGAGAAGCCTTTGCCCATGTTCCCAGTCACCATGGGAGCTTGTCATCTCTGCTGGCTACATCTCAGATATTTTACAGGTGGGTAAGAGGTACCAAGGTCCAATTTGTCACTGTACCCTAGGCTTCCAGCATGAGGTTTGCCTGTCATGGAGTGGACATTCAAAATCTATGAGTTGGAGGGAGGAATGGGCATTGGTCCTCAGCATGACTTTGATCTTCTGTTCAGTGGCTGCATCCATCATTGTCATGTTGTCCTTGGTATTAACTTCCTTCTTGCCAGATACTCTAAGACAACAGTGTGTGCCAGATCCAATATTTGTTGTCTTTAAAAAATCATATTGTGTTTCTTAATAAACCTAATGAATAAAATAATATTTCTCTTAGTAGAAACTGTTGGATCAAAATGTATTCCATAAGCACTATTATTTATTTTTCCCACAGTTTTACCTGCTTTTAGGCCCAATTAAAATACCCTTTCATTGAGAAAAACCCTGTACTCACCCCTTGTGTTCTGTGCACCTTGGGCACCAGGACATTGTGCCACACATGTCATCAGGTCTCTTTATAACATCAGTGGCAGCAAACCCAGCACAAACTAGCATAAATTACAAAGGAATGGAGAGTGTTCAGGTAAGTGAAGAGTCTAGAGGTCTCCTCTCTCAAGATTGGATCCTGAATCTTAAATAGTAGTTTCAGGAGCTCAGCTTATTACCCTTGGGCTCTGCCTGGGGGCTCTACTCCTGCAGCAGCTCCCATATTTACATCCCTATACCACTGCAGTCAGCAGCAGAAAGAGAACATCATTTTCCCCCAGAAGCTCAACCTGATATTAATGCTTACTAGGCCATATATGACCTGGGAACTGGTGGTTCCTACAAGGAAAGGTGTTTTTAAATTTTTTAATTTTTTAAACCAAGAGAAGAATGAAAGGCATGAGCAAAAAACATACAGATACTCTTAAAATAGATGTTACTGCATACATACCTTATTCCAGTTGAATTCTTGTTCCTTAAGGGCAAGCTTAAAAGTCACCATCTCTTGAAGCACCTAAATATATAAAGCAAACATTAACAGACCTAAAGGGAGAAATAGACAGGACTACAAAGCCAGGGACTTTAATACCCCACTCACATCAATGAGTTGGTCATCCAGAGAGAATATCAATAAGGAAACATGAACTTTAAACAGCATATTAGACTAGATGAAGTTAATACACACACACACACACACACACACACACACACACACACACACACACACCAGGTCTGTCAAGAAAGCATCCATGTAATCTGAAAAATACAAATATTTATTGAAGAAGATACAAGATAAAAGAAACATTGTACCTAGGACAATGAAACCTCAGTTCCTTCAAAGTAGGCACCTGGGGACCTTACACAATTTTCCCAATCACCATCAGCTGCCATGTCATATTTTCCTGAACCTCATCAATGATCTGAAATCTCTTACCTTTCAAAGGTGATTTTAGTTTTGGGAAAATCCAGAAGTTGCAGGGCATCAAATCTGGGCTTTAGGGGGGCTGAGTCATCTGGATAATTTGATGTTTTCTCAAAAAACCCTGCTTGAGACATGGTGCATGAGCAGATGTGTTGTCATGGTGAAGCTGCCTATCACCAGTTTTCCACAGCTGTAGTCTTCAGAATCATCCTAACAATTTTTGTAGAGGAATGTTCAAGCTTAATGCAAAATTTGATACATATTTGTTGCTCTACTCACTCAGTCATTTTGAACGTGACAGCCACATAGTGGGCATAACTCACTCGACAGTGTCTACCATCCCCCCTGGCTAGTACAGCAAAGTCATTGTTCATTCATGTGCATTCCAGTCCACTCTTCTTGGCTGATGTTGTGCAACCATTCTTGTTATATTAACAATGGTTAGAATTTTTTCTAGAAAGAATACACACACACACAGAATGAAAATATATTTTCTGTCCAGAAAAAGTCTAACCATTGTTAAATGGTTACACACACACACACACACACACACACACACACACACACACATTCTGGTCATCCCATCCAGAAGCAACAGAATACACATTCTACTCAGGGGCACATGGAACATTCTCCAGCATAGTTATTAGGCCATTGAACAAGCTTTAACAAATGTAAGAAGGATGAAATCATATCAAGCATCTTTCCCAACCACAATGGTATGAAATTAGAAATCAGGTTTATAAAATTTACAAATATGAGGAGACTGAGTAACATGCTACTGAACCAACAACAAGTCAATTAAAAAAATCAAAAGCAAAGTAAAAGAATATCTTGAGACAAACTAAATGGAAGTACAGTGTACCAAAACTTATGGGATGCCATAAAAGCAGTTCTAACAGGGAAGTTCACAGCAATAAATGTGTACATCAAGAAACAAGAAAAACCACAAATAAACAACCCAGCTTTATACCTCAAGGAACTATTCAATAGAAAAAGAAGAACAAAGCCTGATATTAGTAGAAAAAAATAATAAAGGTCAGCAAAAATAAATAAAATAGACAAAGTGGGTAAGGCAGCAAAGAGTAATAGGGGAAAATTTGGGACAACTGTAATTGAACAAACAATAATAATTTTTTAAATAAACAAAATACAAATGAAGAGGATGATACAAAAAATCAATGAAATCAAAAGAGCTGGTTCTTTGAAAAGACAAAAAAATGACTAACATTCAGTTAGACTAATCAAGAAAAAAGAGATAGGACTCAAATAAGTGGAATTTTATTTTTTTCTCAAATTCAAAAATCTTTTTATTTTTTAAATTATATTTTAATGATTATGCTATTACAGTTGTCCCATTTCTTCCCCATCATTTCACTCCACTCTGCACAACCCCTCCCACCCACATTCCCCATTTTAGTTCATGTCTATGTGTCATAAGTTCTTTAGCTTTTACTTTTCCCACACTATTCTTGCCCTCCCCCTGCCTATTTTGTACCTACCATCTATGCTACTTATTCTCTGTACCTTTTCCTCCTCTCTCCTCCTCCCACTCCCCTGCTGTTAACCCTCCATGTGATCTCCATTTCTGTGTTTCTGCTCCTGTTCTAGATGTTTGCCTAGTTTGCTTTTGTTTTAGGTGTGGTTGTTAATATCTGTGAGTTTGCTGTCTTTTTACTGCCCTATTTTTTATCTTCTTTTTCTTAGATAAGTCCCTTTAACATTTCATATAATAAGGGCTTGGTGATGATGAACTCCTTGAACTTGACCTTATCTGAGAAGCACTTTATCTTCCCTTCCATTCTAAATGACAGCTTTGCTGGACAGAGCAATCTTTGATGTAGGTTCTTGACTTTCATGACTTGGAATACTTCTTTCCAGCCCCTTCTTGCCTGTAAGGTCCCTTTTGAGGAATCAGCTGACAGTCTGATGGGAACTCCTTTGTAGGTGACTGTGCCCTTATCCCTTGCTGCTTCTAGAATTCTCTCTTTCATTTTAATCTTGGCTAATGTAATGATGATGTGCCTTGGTGTGTTTCTCCTTGGATCCACCTTCTTTGGGACTCTCTGAGCTTCCTGGACTTCCTGGAAGTCTATTTTCTTTGCCAGATTGGGGAAGTTCTCCTTTATTATTTGTTCAAATAAGTTTTCCACCTGTTGCTCTTCCTCTTCCCCTTCTGGTACCCCTACAATTCAGATGTTGAGATGTTTAAAGATGTCCTGGATGTTCCTAAGCCTCTCCTCATATTTTTGAATTCTTGTTTCTTCATTCTTTTCTGATTGGATGTTTGTTTCTTCCTTCTGGTCCACCCCATTGATTTGAGTCCCAGTTTTCCTCCCATCACTATTGGTTCCCTGCGCGTTTTCCTTCATTTCACTTATTGTAACCTTCATTTGTTCATCTAATTTACAACCAATATCAACCAATTCTGTGAGCTTCCTAATCACCAGTGCTTTGAACTGTGCATCTGATAGGTTGGCTACCAGTGCTTTGAGCTGTGCATCTGATAGGTTGGCTATCTCTTGGTCACTTAGATAAATTGGCTCTGGGGCTTTGATCTGTTCTCCTGTTTGAGCCATTTTTGGTTTTGGTATTTGTTTTTTGTTTGTTTGTTTGTTTGTTTGTTTTTGTCTAGTCGTGGCTGTTATGTAATGAGGGGCAAAGCCTTAGGTGTTCACCAGGGTGGGGGAACCCAGTCGCTCGGTTGTAATGCTGGATGTGGGGGCGGGGTCTGAGAGGGAACAATGGCACTTGCTCAGCTCTCTCCCAGATTCCAGTCCCTTCCTCCACTTTCTCCAAGCAAATTGGGCCCTGCTGGTGCTGATTTCCATGTGAGTGGGCTTGTGTACGTTCTAGGACCCTGTGGGTCTCTCTAACAAACTCTCCTGTGGGGCTGGGATTCTCTCCCAGCGCCTCAACCCCCACAAGTGTTTTCAATTGGTGCTTTTAGGCTTTATTTCCCGGCACTGGGGCTCTGCGTTGTGCAGTCTGTCTTGCAGCCCATTTTCACCTGGTTCATCTGCAGGCGAATGTGTGACCACCGTCAGCCACCTTGTGTACCTTGCTTGGTCTGCTCATTGCCTCCCCATACTCGGTAACCACTGCCTGTGCACCCAGGACCACTAGCCACTGCTTTTTTCTGCTGCGACCCCTCTCCACCGACCGCAGACTCTGCCCCTCTTGCCAGTCTGGGTGAATCATTGGACTTCCATATGATTCAATTTTCTACCTCTTCTGTTTTTTTTTTGGGGGGGGGGTGGTCTATGTTGTTGTTGTCTTTAATCTTGGTTGTGAGAGGAGGTACAGTGTGTCCACTTACACCTCCTTCTTGGCCAGAAGTCTCAAAAATCTTTTTAAAAAATCATCCAGAGGGTCGCTGGCCTGGAAGATGAGTCTTTGCAGAGCAGGACTTGGTCTCCTCATACCCGCTGTGTCTCAGTTCCAAAAATTCAAGAAAGAGTTGTGATACATTAATTCAAAGTTTACTAGGAAGTGAAAGAGATAGGATGAAAACCCAGGTCTTCCTGACTCCAAAGCTCTTCATCATTCCATTGTTGCCAAAAGACTATGAAATTTTTCACCTCCTCACCTTTTATTTTTAAAAGCTAATGCAACTACTTCCCCATTTCCCTGACTTCATTTTCTCCTCCTGGCACACTATTTTAATATCCCCATTTCCTGGGGACAGGAAGGTTTAGGAAGGTGCCTTTCTCACTTCAAATAAGTGGAATTTTAAATGAAGGAGGAGATATCATAACTAATGGTAAAAAAAATGCAAAGGGATTTCCAGCCAAGATGGAGGCATAGGCAGAAATGTTTCACTTCCTTGCACAAGCAAAAGAAGGATAACGACCAATTTAAAAACAATAAACAACAAAAACTGCCAGAAAATCAAACTTCATGGAACTCTGACAACCGAGGAGTTAAAGAAATATTCATCCAAACTTGTGTGCTCAGAAAAAGAAATATGACCAAAATGAACAGATCAAAACTTGAGAAAAAGAGTTAAGTAATGAGGAGATAGACAACTTATCTGATGCAGAGTTCAAAATACTGGTAAATAGGATGCTCACAGAATTGTTTGAGTTTGGTTGCAAAATGAAGGAAGAAATTAAGTCTAAAAAAAGTGAAATAAAGGAAAATATACAGGGAATCAACATTGAAGAGAAGGAAATGGGAACTCAGTTCAACAGTTTGGACCAGAAAGAAGAAGTAAATATTCAACCAGAACAGAATGAACTAGCAAGAATTCAAAAAAAAAAAAAAAATGAGGAGAGGCTTAGGAACCTCTGGGACAACTTTAAGCACTCTCATTTCTGAATCATAGGGGTGACGAAGTAGAACAAGAAGAGCAAGAAATTGAAAACATATCTGAACACATAATGAAGGATAACTTCCCCAATCTGATAAAGGAAATAGTCTTCCAGGAAGTCCAGGAAGCTCAGAGAGTCCCAAAGAAGTTGGACCCAAAGAGGAACACACCAAGGCACATCATCATTAAGTTATCCAAGATTAAAGATAAGGAGAAAATCTTAAAAACAGCAAGGGAAAAGGAGACAGTTACCTACAACAGAGTTCCCATAAGACTATCAGCTGATTTCTCAAAAGAAACCTTATGGACAAGAAGGGGCTGGAAAGAAGTATTCAAAGTTACAAAAAGCAAGGACTTACATCCAAGATTACTCTATACAGCAAAGCTTTCATTTAGAATGGAAGTGCAGATAAAGTGCTTCCCAGATAAGGTCAAGTTAAAGGAGTTCATCCTCACCAAGCCCTTTATTATATGAAATGTTAAAGGTGCTTATCTAAGAAATAGAAGAAGATAAAAAAATATGGACAACAAACTCATAACTATCAACAACTGAACCTAAAAAAAACAAACTAAGCAAACAACTAGAACAGGAACAGATTCACAGAAATGGAGATCACATGGATGGTTATTAGCAGGGAGGGAGAGAGGGAGAATGGGGTGAATAGGTACAGGGAATAAGAAGAATAATTGGTAGGCATAAAATAGACAGGGGGAGGTTAAGGATAGTATAGGAAATAGAGAAGCCAAAGAACTCATATGTACAACCCATGGACATGAACTAAGGGGTGGGGATGCTAGAATGTGGGAGCTATGTAGGGTTAAGGAAGGGTAAAGGGGAGAAAAATATGGGATTACTGTAGTACATAATCAATAAAATATACTTAAAAGGACACATGGACAAATACAGGGGGCATGGAAATGGGAGAAAGGTGTGGAAGGCTGGGGGTTGGACTAGGATGGGGGTTAAAGGCAGAAAGTTGTACTTGAACAACAATTAATAAAATAAAATAAAATAAAATAATATTAAAAATAAAAAAGAATAATAAAATATACTTAAAAATACAAAGGATAATAATATGCTATCCCAAAAATTTATATGCCAACAAAATGGCCAACCTAAAAGAAATGAATAAATTTCTAGAAACATATAACTTGCCAGGACTGAATCATGAAGAAATAGGAAATCTGAACAAATTGATTACTAGTAAGGAGATTGAATCAGTAATTTAAAAAATCCCTACAAACAGAAATTCAGGACCATCCACCTTCACTAATGAATTCTACCAAACATCCACAAATAATTAATACCAATCCTTTTCAAAGTCTTTGAAAAAAATTAAATAGAAGGGAATAGTTTCAAATTACTTTATGAGGCCAGCATTACCCTTACATGAATACCAGACAAGAATATCATAAGAAAAGATTAATTATAGGCCAATATTCTTGAGGAACACAAATGTAAAAGTCCTCTACAAAATATTAGCTAACTGAACTCAACACCATATTAAAGGATCAAATACCATATTCAAGTGAATGTTATTCCAAGGGTGCAGATCAGTGAATGTGATACACCACATTAAAAAACAGAGAATAAAAATCATCTCAACAGGTGCAGAAAAGCATTTGACAAAATTTAACACTTATTTATGATAAAAATTCTCAACAAACTGGATACAGAGAGAATTTACCTCAACATAATAAAGGCAATATAAAACAAGCTCACAGCTAACATACTCAAAAGTGAAAGCTGGAGGCTTTTCCTCCTAGGTCAGGACCAAGACAAGGATGTCTACTTTTACCACTTTTATTCAGCCTAGTATTGGAAATACTATCCAGATAAATTAAGCAAGAAAAAAATTAAAAAGTCATTCAAATTGCAAAGGAAGAAGTAAAAGTGTCACTATTTTCCAATGACATAATAGTATGCATAGAAAATCCCAATATCTACACACACACACACACACACACAGAGAGAGAGAGAGAGAGAACTAAAAAAATGAATTCACTAAAGTTTCTGGCTACAAAATCAATATATAGAAATGTGTGGAAATTCTATACACTAATAACAAACTAGCAGAAAAAGAAATGAAGAAAATAATCCCATTTGCAAATTCACCAAAAGGAAAAAAATACCTAGAAATAAATTTAAACAAGGTGGTGGAAAACTTGTACACAGAAAGTTATAATATATGGATAAAAGTAATTGAGGAAGACATAATTAAATTGAAAGATATTTCATGCTAATGGATTAAAAGAATTAATAGTGTTAAAATATCCATACTACCCAAAGTAATACACATAAAAATTCCAATGGCATTTTTTCATAGAAATAGAAATAATTCTCAAATTTGTATGGAACTATGAAAGGCCCCCACATAGCCAAAACAATCTTGACAAAGAAGCACAAAGCTGGAAGCATTATGTTCCTCGATTTCAAACTATACAATTAAACTATAATAATCAAAACAATGTGGTATGGGCATAAAATGGACACATAAATCAATAGAACAGAAAGAGCCCAGAAATAAGCCTATGCATACAGTCAGTTAATTTACCACAAAGCAAGGAGGCTAGAACATATATTGGGAAAAGAATGGTCTCTTCTATAAATGGTATTGGGAAAAGAATGCAAACAGAGTGAAACTGGAAGACTTCTAGTCAAGATGGTGGCATAGGTAAACACAGCTTGGCTTCTTGCACAACCACATCAAAATTACAACTAAACTACAGAACAATCATCATTCAGGACCATTAGAAATTGAGCTGAATGGAAGTTCTACAATTACGAACTTGAAAAAACCACATTGAGACTGGTAGGAAGGGTGGAAACATAGAACGGCCAGGTCCCATACTCACATGTGGCAGATACAAATTGGAAGGGATATCTCAGGAGTCCTGAGATATCTAGCCTCACAGCAGGTCCCTTAGTCCAGAATACCAGTGCCAGGAAGATAAGTTTCCATAACTTCTAGCTTTACAACCAGTGGGGATTGAGACTATGGAAGATAGAAAATTCTGGAATCTCAGGCAGTTCCTCTTAAAGGGACCCCACACAAACTTGTTTGGACTCATGTCTCTGAGAACCAGTGCTTAGGCAGCAGATTGAAAGGCACCAGAGACATACAGGGAGGAGCCGAATTGTCAGGCATCAGAACAAGTGCTGAGTGGCAGCTTTCTCCCAGACATAAGAGCTGCCAGAGGCCATTGTTCCTTTTCTGAGCCCTCCCCTCATGGAGCTATGGAGCCAGCAGATGGGTGCCATAACTTGTATTCCACCAACCTGGCTCACACTGTTTGCATCACCCTGGTGATTTCCTGAGGCCCTGCCCAACCCAAACTTCAGGTCCACCCAACTTGCTTCCAGTGGCTTTTCCACATGAATGGCTTGTTTTGGCTTGTGTTTCAGATTTACTTAAATTCTCTCAAACAAGCAGCATCTGGTTGCAGTAAGCACTGTGCCTCTCAATAAGTTGTCCCAGGCCTGGCACTAACAACATTGATCCTGGTTCACAGCTTGGCCTCTCTTGGTTACCTCCAATCCCAGCACAAAATGCTGTGTGACCCAGAACAGAACACAGGCAGTGGCTGACATGTCAACAGCAATCAAGGCTAAACTACAAGAGGAGGGTGTACACAGCCCATATGGTGGGCATGCCTTAAGTACCCATCTTGGGTAATTATGGAGGTTGTACCACCATACCCTACAGGGACACCTACTAATTAAACTACTCCATCAAGCCTGAGAGACATAGCAGCTCTACCTAACATATAGGAACAAACACAAGGAGGCTACCAAAATGAAGAGAAAAGAAATATAGCCTAAGTGAAAGAACAGAACAAAACTCCAGAAATAGAACCAAACAAGACAAAGGAAAGCAACTTAAATGCAGAGTTCAAAACATTAGTTATAAGGATGCACAAGGAACTCAGTGAGGATCTCAGCAGCATAAATAAGATCCAGCCCTAAATGAAGGATACATTAATTGAAATAAAGAACAATTTACAGGGAATGAAAAGTAGACTGGTTGAAGCTGAGGATCAAATCAGTGATGGTACATAACAAAGCAAAAAACAACCAATCAGAATAGCAAAAAGAAAAAAGAATCCAAAAAAAGAGGATAGTGCAAAGAGTCTCTGGGACAACTTCAAGCATGCCAACATTAGCATCATGGAGTGGGGGTGGTTGCTGTAAGGATAAAAATAGCAAGAAAATGGAAATTTATTTGAAAAAAATAATGACAGAAAACTTCCCTAACTTGCTGAAGGAAATAGACATACAAGTCCAGGAAACACAAAGGATAGCAAACAAGATGGACCCAAAGGGGTTCACAAAAACACACATCATAATTAAAATACCAACATTTAAATGCAAAGAAAGAACCATAAAAGCAGCAAGAGAAAAGCAGTTAGTTACCTACTAGGGAGCTACCATAAGACTGTCAGCTGATTTCTCAAACAAAACTTTGTAGATTAGAAGAAATTGGCAAAAATATTCAAAGTCATAAAAAGTGAGGACCTATTACCTAGCAAAGCTATCGTTTGGAATTGAAGGACAGGTAAAGAACTTATCAGACAAGGTACAGCTAAAGGAGTTCATCACCACCAAACCATTATTATATAAAATGTTAAAGGCTCTTCTTGAAGAAGAGGAAGAGAAAGAAGAAGAAGAAACATATGAACAATAAAGTGGCAATAATTACATATCTATTAATAATTGAATCTGGAAAACAAAATAAACAAACAAGTAGAACAGATACAGAATCATAGATACAGAGAATGTTTTGGTGGTTACTAGATGAGACAGGGGTCATGAGGATAGGTGAAAAAGCTGAAGAGACTAACAAGTACAATTTGTTTTTTAGATTTGACATCAAAAGCAAAGTCCAAAAAAAGGCAAAACAAATAAAAAACAAAGGAGACTACATCAAACTAAATAGGTTCTGTAGGGAAAAGAAAACTATCAACAAAATGAAAGGCAACCTACTGAATGAAAGAAAATATTTGCAAATCGTATCATATATCTGACAAAGGGTTATGATCCAAGCTATATGAAGAACTCAAACAATTTAATAGCACAACCACAAACAATCTTATTTTTAAAAATGAGCTGAAGATCCAAATAGACATTTTTCTAAAGAAGATACACAGATTACCAACAAATATGTGCAAATATGCTCAGCATCACTAATTACCAGGAAAATGAAAATCAAAACCACAATGAGATATCACCTTATACTGTCAGAATGGCTATTATCAGAAAGACAAGAAATAATGGGTCAGTGAGGATGTGGAGAAAAGGGAACCCTTGTGTACTGTTACAGGGAATGTAAATTCATATACCCACTATAGAAAACAGTATGGAGGTTTCTAAAAAAATTAAAAATAGAATTTCCAGAGGAGGAAGATGGCATCAAGGTAAGAAGAAGCGATTCCACTTCCCGCTACACACAGGAGAAAAACCTAGCCAATCTACGGAGGAACAGAGAAAACAGCCAACAGTACCCCAGCATATATGAAAATAAGGAGACCAAAAATTGTACCCCACATTGAAAAACCAAACAGTAAAGACAGTGCTTCAGGACAATAAGGTCCCAGGGACCAGCATGGGGACCAGGGAGGCTGCAGCCCCAGGCCCAGCACCCACCAGATCTGCCACAGGGTTCTGGGAGAGAGCTGGGACAATTGCTCCCTCCCCAGCCAAATGAGGTTCAAGCAGCACTGGGAGAGATCTGGTTGCTTGAAGTCACAGAGAGGGGAATAAGGACTAAGTGGCAAACACACAGGGGCTATGAGCACCCACAGTCTGTGGACACCCGTTGAGCAGAGTTGAGAGTTGCCCCATGATGGGCCCTGACCCTGATCATACCGGTCTAGCTGGAGAATTGGGCTGTGCCAGAGGCCAAGCCTCAGTACTGAGTAACAGACTTGAGTAGGAGGAAATTCTCCAAACAAACAAACAAAAAAAAAAGTGAAAAAAGAGACACTGTTTGGGGAATTCTCCTGCACTCCAGCCTCCTTCCCACCCAGCCTGGCAGTGCTTTCCAGGTGGTGTGGGAGGTCCTGCCCACCCCCATAGCACTGGGAAGGGTGTGTGCCCAACCTGTGAGGCTAAAAGTGGCCTGGCCTAGCACAGGTGCCTACAAACCAGGGAAAGTGCGTTCTGAGGAAGGCCTGGATTCCAAACCCAAGGCCCCACAGAGAGGCACCAGGCTAGCTCTGGGGAGAGTGCTGACTGAGTGCTGATCAGGAAGGGAGAAAAGCCCCTCAGCCTGCTTCAGCCAGCAAGACCAGAAAAACCAGTGTTGCCTGTTTGAAAGAGCAAGAGGTTTTTTGGGGTTTTTTTTTTTTTTTTTGTATTTTTTAAAGTAATTTTTTACTTTTTAATTTTTATTATTTTTTATCTCTCAATTCCTTTTCCTCTCTCTCCTTTTTGTTTTATTCCTTCTTCCTTTCTTTCCAATTTTATCTCTTCTTTCTTCCTTCTCCTGCTTTTTTTTAATTACCTACAAGTGAGACAAAAAAAACCTGGAACTGTGAAAAGAACAGAGTTGGACCCAAAGAGGGGGAATCCCAAGAGATGAGAGAGTGAGACAAATTTCACTTCACTATTAGAGAGAACCTGTAAGTTATTGCATACTTGTATTATTATTATTTGTCTCATTGTTCTTACAACTCTTATTTTAATAGTATTTTTGCATTCCTCTTCTTTCTGTATAGTCTTTGCTTAGCTGGTTATATTGTATCATTTGACAGGTTTTCCCTGTTCCCTCTTTTATAGTGTATTGCTAATTTACTGTCCTTCACTTCCCTAGTGTTCCAATAGAACACTACACAAGGTCCTATACTCCCTATTCTTGTAATCCAGACCACATAGATTCTGTCATACAATTGTTGCTCTAATATTATTCTAAATAATAGCTGTCCCATACAATTGTAAATACTACACAACACCCCTCCCAGATCTTAGCCCACTTCACAGTTTCCTGAACTCTATTACTTTAGTGGTTAACTCTATTCCCTCACACACTACACCTATTTACTATCCTTTATTTTCACCTTACTTGAGAATTTGACCTCCCACAACCTCTCTGCTTTCTAGATCCAACTCACAACCTTTCCCTCCCCAACAAGA